>LOEQ01007770.1:47320-59541 GCA_001685075.1 Bramus lutescens | reverse complement strand
TGAAGCTCCGGCCCAAGATGGACGTGGGTTAGAATCTTCCCAGTAAGCCATGACCCCGTGGTGATGCACCAATTATTAGAAGTGGGTTAGATCAATATGTGATATTTAGCCAATAAGGGACTGGAGATAATGGGCCAGGCAGTGTTTAAATAAATACAATTTATGTGTTGTTATTTTGGGTGTTAACCCAGCTGTGCAGGAGCCAGACGGGATGAAAAGCAGGCTCTCCCCTTTCACTACAAACAAGGTCTCTGAAAGATACTCATTAATGTTCATGTAGTATAATATGATTTGATTAACTGGGATCTAACTTTTTAGTGAAAGAAATAGTGAAAATGATAGTAATTTTCAATTTGATCAAGTACTATTCAACCCTGACTACTATAAACTGCTATATAAAGTTTGTATATAAGAGAGAGATAGAGATGTCAAACTGTATTTAAAGATAATCTTCTGTAATAACTTTGAGAATAGAAACACACACCAATGGGCACACAGAGAAATTTCTATGTAAATAAATACATAAAACATAAGGAATATTACCTGTTTCAGAAAATAAATTTGGGTGTTAAGGGGATCAAGGCAGGTTTTTGGCTTTTACTTTCCTTTTTCTTTCCTTCTTCTTTTAACTCTCGGTGCTATTTCATATAAAAGAATTATCTAGACAAAAGTTTATTTACTTGAAATGTGTTTGTATATGAAAGAATAATCAAGAGAAGAATAGAGACGGGAAAGAAAAATAAAGACTAGTGTGTCACTGTTTTATTTTAAAAATATGTAACTAATTACAAAATAAATCTCTACCAGTCAAGCAAGAATCTTAAGTACGATTTTTCTAAGAGCTGAAATATTACATAATATTAAGTTTAACACTTTATATTTGGGATATTTAGTAAAAATCAGAGAATTCATGCAATTTAACCACATTCATCCAATTGCCTCTTTTTAATTCTTTTCTTATTATGACACGTCTGCATATTCTATCATCAATATCATGGATTTTTCTTCCACTAGAATTAGTTAATGGTAATTAATCTATTAATTAAAATAGTAATCAATCTCTGCCCTAATTCCAATTTGAATAATTCCAAACCACTCAGTGCAATATGATCTTAGGTATACACCATATTCTGAAGCAGGTCCTGTCAATAATCAAAAATTGAACAATATTTGTAATCCTAGGCATCTGCTTCAATGGACAATAGTGTATCTCATGATTCAGCATTCTTTCCCAAGGAAAAGCACAGGAATTACTACAACTTTTTTGGAATGCTCTTGCTAACCATCCCAAAATTGTAACTTTCTACATGAGTAATGTCCCAATCAAATTGAGGGGGGGAAGACACCAGAAGAGTAGAGGTAGAGAAAGAGGAGTAGGGTGGATGTGAATGAGTGCACAGTATCATAGAAATGACAACTTATAGAGAGTACAGAACATTAATTAAATAAAGCAATCCTGCTAGTAATGTACTACATAAAGAAAATAATATATTCTTTTGAAAATATCTAACCAAACTTCAACTTTTTATCGAAGCTAGAACATGTTGCACAACTAATAAAACTCAGAAAATGATATTGAGGCTCTAAGCTGAAGATCTGAAAAACAAAGCAGCCTGTCAAGGGCTCTTACCTTTATCTCACACCAAAATGTCAATCCTGCCTTTATGACTCCTTTGTATGAGACTGAGTGAGAGACCTCTCCCATTCTGTCTTATATCCTCTCTAGTATTGGGAATAAAGGCATATACCACCACCAATCAGTCTCTATGAGTGACTAGTGTGGCTGCTGGAATTAAAGGTGTGTGCAATCACTGTCTGGCATATATGATTGACCCTCAGGTAATCTTTCTTTGTTAAAATACAAATAATATCACACTATAAGAACAACGAAATAAGTATGAGATATTTATAAAATATTTACATGTTGCATAATTCCTGAAAATCTACAATGTAGCAATAATTTTAACATTTTAGAATGGATAACTGGTTTCTCTCCAGTTTTACAGAACAGTACAACCAAAGCAAACTGAACTAAGTATGTGTTCTCTTCATATTGACTCTACTACACATGGAGTTCATAAATTTTGAAAAATAGGTAACTTTGACAAAAGAACAGTAATATGCCAGAGGCCATGAAGGAAAGTTATTAATATTATCTTAATTAGAAGTTTATAAAATCTGTTTTCAGATGTTCTGGAAGTTTTACACTTATTTTGTAATTTTCCCTGAATAGAAAATTAATAAAGAATTTGGAAGTAAAGCTGCATATCTTCTCTGAGTTAGCTGAAGTTTTATCCAAAATCATTTTAACAAGATTTATGACATTTCCCTCAAAATAGTATATAAGAGGTGATATTTAACACAAACATAGCTCTATTTGCAATGACTCATACATGTGTAGCTAACAAAAACAAAGCATTTATCATAACATTAAACAGACTTCAGTGAAATATAAACAAAAAAGGAAGAAGAAAAACCAAGTAGATTGTTTTTGGGCCCCATATCCACACTGACTTTAGTATTTGCTCCTATTAATCATTTAGCTCTTTATTCTACCATGCTTAAAAGGATGAATTTATATATAGAAATGATCTGCCATTAAGTATATAGTTAATTTAAGGAGAAAATTTTTATCTAATGTAGAACTAACTATCATGCAAGTATTTCATTTTAAAAGTAATCATTAAATATCTAATCTAAAAAAATTAAAGTAAAAAATAAACATCTAATAATTTTCTGCCTCTTTAGAAAGGATAATTCATTTCTATTTAGGTATAAGTTATTCCTACAGATTAATGAAGTCCATCAAATAAGAACAAAATATTGGAAAAATGGACCTAATTAATACCCTTCTGTAATAACTGGTAACACCACAAATGACAAATAGATGATGAATATTGGTAAAAATGCATGAGGTAAATTCTGAGAGACTACATAGTTTTTGATGCTACATAAACAGTTTTTCCACAAATATCAATCACTTAGTTCTAAGAGGAGACAGACACTTACTAAAGATATTGCTACTGGTGACAAGCTTAAGCCAATGTAAGTCAGAATAATTTTTGTCACACCAATTAATTTGTGTCTCCCAGTGTGTTGTTATTTGAAACCCATAATCTACCTTGTAAGTGATCATGCAAATGTTATTTTAGGTTATATTTAAACTGACATTTTAGTTTGATGTTCTAATTAAAAAAAATCACATAGAACAAATTAAATGACACCATAAGACTTGTTCAAATGTAGTGCAAATTGTAGTCTTCTACAGGGTAACTTGGTCAAAATGTCAGAATGTTCAGTTTCATGGAAAATAAATAAATATAGGAGTATGTTCCCTCCTGGCTTCAAGTTAGACCTGTCATTGGTTGGCCATTACCACAAGTTATGAGTCACGATTTGACCCAGCACACCTTGCGGGCAGGAAAGGTCATAGTTCAAATGTTTTGCGGGAGAGTTGGTGTTCCAATCCCACCACTAGAAACATTGCCCGCTTACTTCCAGCCTTGATATGGTCTTATTACATCTTGTTATGCTGTGTTCAGGTGATATCCCCGGAAGGCCTGCTCTTTTCTGGAGAGAAATGAAAATATCAGTGGACCTGGAGGAAAAAAGAGGTGACAGAGAGTGGAAGATTTGGAAAGAGGGGAAGCTGGTCAGGATATATTATATAAGGGAATAATATATTTTTTAAAATGAAAAGAAACAAATAGATGTAGAAATTTTAAGTTAAAATGATTCCTAGAGATGTGAGAATCAAATATAATTACTATATAACATAATTAATAATACAATATAATTAATAAACTTTTGGAAAATGTAATTTCCCCAAAAAATTGGGCCATTATAAGAAATATGTAAGTGAACTATCTAACTGTCAGTTGTCATTGGAGAATACTTCATTTTGAATGAGTGGTGTTGCCCATAGTGTCACACATTTGAACACTGGTTTTTGAGTTGATGGTACTGTATGGAAAATCTTAGGTTATGCAGCCTATGGAGAAAGTTTATCACTAGGGTGGGACTTGAGATTAAAAAGAACACTGACACTCCATTTCCAATTAACTCCACATATCTGGTTCAAGATGTGAGCCTCACATTCCTAATCCAGTCACCATGCCTGCTGCTTGCTATTATGCCTTCCCACTATGAGGGACTCTTAACTACAGTGACCATAATAATCAATATGTTCTATTTTCTATTTATTGTTTCTGACAATGGTGCTTTATCACATCAAGGAGAAGTAACTAATACAGAAGCTTGTAATGCATGTGATTCAGCATTTTTCATAAGTTGCTTTGTGTGTCACTTCTTTATTATTTTATCAGAAAAGCAATAAATAAAAAATAGCAACAGAGTCAGCAATGCTCTGAGGACCAGATTATGTTCAGGTTATCTTCTTGTTGTTGCTTGAAGAATGTTTATGAATTTGGAACTTTGGACTGGAGAAGAAATTGAATGTTGTGAGCAGAGTTTAATGGATTGTCATAATGGGAAGATAAAAGTATTGAGAGCAATTCTGACTATGGAAGTTCAGTTAAAGGAATTTCAGGAATAATTACCAGTTGGAATGAAGGTCACCCCTGTATTTCTTCACAATAATCTGGTTGACTTATGTCTTTGTCTTAAGAACTTGCCCAAAGCTAAATTTTTAAGATTATGCACTGGTTTCTTTGTTGGAGGAAATTGTAAAACAACATTGACTGAATGGTTTAGTTTGTAATGCTTATGCAACTTGACAATGAAAATGAGCAATAAGAACAGAAAGAAATTAAAAAAAACATAACTTGTAGAGAAAAATAACAAAGGGAAGCTTTACATTACAGCTAAAGGATGTACTTAAGAAAAGCCAAAATTGTTATGAATATTAACACCATAAATGAAAGGCATCTCTATCCACACTGTAATAAAGGAAAGCAGGTTCTCACACCAAGACCCTACCCTGCTTATTTTCCAATTTTTAAAAGAAAGCTTAAGGTAAGTGTAGCAAAAGCCTGATGATAATGTGATTTCTGACAACCAGGATGCATTCCAACATGGGTAGAAATCTGGAAGCAGAACTTGGCTGGCTTAGAGGCAACTAAGATGCAAGTTTAGAGGCAGGGATCGTAGATTGTTCTGTGGCTTCAGAGAATCACTGAGGAAAGCGATGTGAGTAATACAGGAAGTTATTGTAAATTTTATTAGATATTATGAAATTAATACTGAAATAACATAAGGGAAAACCCTCAATTTCAGGAGATAACTATAAACTTTATAAGTGTGAAGTTTCATAAGTAATATATACAAAATATTAATAAGTGCTAAATATTTAAGGTTAAATTTTCTTTTTCTAGTGTTTAGAATGATGACATGGGCAAAGTAATTTGATAATATGTAAATGACAGTGGTCAGTTGTCTATACTGTTGAAATATTTGATTCTAATATGACTTTGATATAATTTACTAATAATTGGTTCAAATAAAAAGTGTGTAACTCAAGATTTATTTTGAAGCTGAAAAGCAAATCAACATTAACTGACCATGCCCAGTGCTCTCTATGCCTAAAGTTGGCTTAAAATTTAAAAGAGGATGAAGAAGGAGGAACACTATAGGACATTATAAAGCCATAGTATCGTGTCAATGAATGATACTGACAGAAAAACAAAATAAGGAAGACAAGACAATGGAAGTTGACAAAAGTAATGGCATTGTTAGCCTTACTTCTCTGAGACTGTGGTTGTCATCTGTATATTGGGTGCTGCCAGTTAGGCTTGTTTCTGTTTTTCCAGAAGACATCCTACGTTTTGATAGAGTATCATAAACCATAGAATTCTTCTTTTTGTTCTCAATGAAGCTTTAGCATCATAAATACCCCTTTATGTAAGTTCTATTATTCAATATTCCAATGAAGAATATGATTTATATTTTAAAAACTGCTCTTGAGTTAAGAGAATTTAACAATTGTTTCACAAATAAAATGAGAACAGCATCATCCTTTTCCGTGGTGGTTTGATTGAAAAAAATGTCCTGCAATAGTCTCATATATTTGAAATATGCTATCAAGCTGTGTGGTTAAGAAGGCTTTGGAACCTCCATAGGGGCATTGTTGGTTGGGGAAGTGTCACTGGCTGCTGGATTTGCAATATTATGATCTCGTCCCACTTCCTGTTCTCACTCCCTCCCCTGATGGTAAACCATCTTCGTACTTTTTTCTTACTTCTCTTTTGTATACTGCTGTAACTTCCTTACCATGTTGGGCTCTAGACTATTGTAACCATAAATAAAGATAAAATAAAACATTTTTTCTCTGTGTATTTTGGCCATAATAGAAAACCCAAAAGACTTGTCACATAAGCAGTTAGTCCTAGACAGTGGGTCACTGTTGTGAAGAGCATTACCATATATGGCTTTTTTCTGCTTTTTTAATTCATTTTGTAAGTTTGGTTTTGGAAAGCATTAAGTGTTGTAGCACAGGTTAACACGCTGTTTTAGAAGGAGTTAAGAGAGCAGTGATGCTGAGAATAATGAGGACCATGGAATCGCAATTTATAAGGTTTCTTAGTGAACAAAAAGTATTAGTAACTGGTCTTGTGTGATTTTTGGTATGGAATCTGTCTGTGTTGTGTTCATGTCCTAAGAACTTGACTCAGTAAATATAAAAGTGATGGACTAATATGTTTGGAGAAGGAGCTTTCCACACAGCATTATATTGAATCATGCAGTGATTATTACTCATTATCCTTATGTAATAAAGACAACAATAAAAAGTGGGGAAGAACATATAAAATATGTCAGTATGAAAAGGAAATAAGTAAGATGAAGCTTAATGTTGCAGCCAAGGTATGTGGTGAGAA
The DNA here is from genome assembly GCA_001685075.1 of Bramus lutescens. Classification (NCBI taxonomy): domain Eukaryota; kingdom Metazoa; phylum Chordata; class Mammalia; order Rodentia; family Cricetidae; genus Bramus; species Bramus lutescens. The sequence goes on along the minus strand of LOEQ01007770.1, from coordinate 52,708 downwards.
AGACACTGTAATTGTTAGGAAATTAGAATAATTAAAGCAAATCTTCCTGCTTTACATTGGGAAGAAAGAAACTATGTCCTTCACAGATATCACCCTCATGTTCTATTCTGCTAAGCTTACTACTTGTGATTGCCTGAAAATTGTCCTGTTTCTAGAAAGGAAGTGCAGACAAAATAAATAAATAATGTGGAGAATGTGATCAAATGTAATGCTGGTGTGTTCCATGCTGGTAACAAAACCTAGCAGTGGTGTCCTTATGAGTATGGATTTCAAAAAAAGAAAGATGGAAAACTAAGGGGCTATGGATTCTTCTGTTGATTAAGAGAACCACTGAAGTCAGACAACTTGTGAAGAGAAGTCTGATGGATGAAATTCTGACAAGTTCTTCCTCAAATCTGCTACAGTGAAATCAGGGACCGCCAAGGGCCCATGATATCTGACAAGAAGACCTGAATAAAAAGAGTACAACCAGCTCAAATCAGAAATGTATATTGAGATAGGTTAAGCCTGAGAGGTAAGAGTTTAAAGTTTTTATAACAAAGCCATAGATACTGGACATTGAGATACAGGAGTTGTTTTTGTCAATATTTGCTGTCAGTCTTGCTTTGGTCCAGTCTCTTTCAGTGAGTAGTTATGCCACCTTTTGAAAATAGGAATGCATATTTTTTTTAGCATTTAAAGTTAGAAGTATAATTTTTCATTTTTATTTTAGCAGAATGAAAGTTAAGAAACTTTCTTTAGTTTTAGAAAATAATTTGGACTTTTGAACAGGTTTGAGACTCTGATAGACTACGCAGTTATTAAATTTGAACTAAACATATTTTGCATCATGAGCTGGTACTGAAATTAACAAAATGCCTTGCTGAATGTAGTGATTTGAATGAGAATTGTCTTCTAGTGGGTCATAGAGATAAAGACACTATTTGGGAAGTGTATAAATCTTTAGGTAGTAAGCCTTAATGAAGGATGTATATAACATAAAGCAAGCTTTAGGCCTTCAAAGAATTATTCCATTTCATGTTTTCTGCTTCTGTTAGGCTGAGATATATTATCACCTCACTTCTGGTATGATGCTATGCCTTCACTGCCATGGTGAACTCTATCCCTCTAGAACCTTTGATAACATGCAACCTTTCTTTCTTAGTGCATTTGGGTAATGATATTTTATCAGAACTATAAAAATAACATAATTAAAGTATATATGTATATAATGTAGGATATAAATCAAATGTTTGCCAATGTCAAATAACAAAGGAAATTAATTTTAATCAAGTATTACTTGTACATATAACTTTACCATTTATTAAAACTGGCAGAAAATTTTCATACTAATGAGCTAAAGGTGCTTCTTTTTTATATGAAGAATTAAATTTTGGCTGAATGATAGTGTCAAACATGGAGTAGCTTGAACATTTTTAGTTGAATGATATTTTGACATATTTTGACATTATAATCATCAGTACTGAGAATGACACTTTGAATAAATATGCCATATAAAATGGCAGAATATGTTTAGAATCATTTTAGAAAAATTTTGGAAATTTTCATGAAATTCAAGTGAGCAACTGAAGCATCAGTTGTTAGAATCAAACATTCTAGCACAATGCAGCCTAATGATATATTGACATAATATATGCTGAGAAATTATGCTAGAAAATAGATTCAATGATTGTTTTCTATAATTAAGTTATATTAACTTATATTTTATAGGAGAAATTTCTTTTAAATTACCCTAAAACACTACAACTTGTACCAAAAACAGATGACTTTCGAGCTAAGGTGTTTCAGGGGTCCTTATTTGGTGTTACATTGCATGACAGCAACAGTGTTAGGTGTACATGTGGCTTCAAAAAGAATTGTGAGTGCAATGAAATTATACATTGCAATCTAGATAAAGGTGGAGAGAAACAGCTCAGTGCATTGCATTTCTGATTCTTGAAATAAACTTCACTGCTATATTTTCAGAAACTTTAACTTACCAGATGTTTATGACCTCTACTTTGGGGTATAATCCAAAGTTATGTACTTGCAGTCTAGAAGCATTGGTAGAGTCTCTATATGAGAAGGGACATAAAATCTGGCCAGAAAGTATTAATATATTGATATCTAACATCTTAGTTAACAGTCTTAAAGAAAGTCATGGAAAGCTTAAGACATTGTAAAAAAAATATAATAATAAGTAAGCAACATGCTTAGGTGATGGTATTATTTGTCCATTCAGAAATGTCTAACATGGTACAAAATGGTCAGTGAAACTTAGAAAACACAATGGTAAAGAGAAACCAGGGGAAGTAAAGGGATCATGATCAATGTTATAAATCCTATTGGTGTCTATATTTCTATTGTAGGTAATAATAATGCATAAAACCCAGTTCATTTGGAGTATTTTAAGTTTTAGAATATCTTCACCACTAATAGCAGTAAGGAAAACCAATGTGGATAAGATTCAGAATGTACGACCTATTGCTCTTATCCTCAGAAGTAAAGATAGTTCATAACTCATAGCAGGATTTCAACCCTGAAATTGGAACATAATTAACTGGGATAGAAAAGCTGGTGAAACACTCTGGAGATATTAAATGCTATTTTGTAAATTGAATGTAAGTGGTACAGATTTGTTTATTGCTCCCCATAGAATTTGTGCTTGCCTCGTATTCCTTTCTGCTCTTCCCAATGGACTGAATGTAGCATTGCCTAACTGCTTTCTGAGCACTCAGTAAAATTCTGAATTCAGAACAGTGATTGATAAAGAAGAAAGTACCTCATAATATCCATAACCTCTTACTCACTGAGGTATCTTGGGATTAGTCATGTCAATTGAAATAATCAATTGAAACTCTCAAAAATAGGGTTTGTGAGTGAGAAGTAGCAGGGAGTTTAACTAAGCATGGAATAATCTTGTACTTTGCAAAGGCAGACATGATTAATTCATGAAATAACTGAATTTGAGTCATGTTTCTTTTCACATATCACTCTGTACCAATAATGAATAAATCTTTCAGTAAATGGGATATAAATCTTCAATATTATTTTTCCCAATTGTATTATAAATAAAAATGAAGGTACCTTTTTCATGAAGTATAATAAACAATGGGATTCTTGTTGAATTAATCAGCAGTTTGTTGAAAGTGAATCCCATATGGTATCATGCACAATTAAAGCTGTAAACACCAGAGGTTTTTAATTTCAATTGTTATTTCTAAACGTGAGATCACAACCCAAAATATCTAATATTTCAATTGTTGACATTAAAAATCCAAAGATTGTCCAATAGCTAATGGGAATTATTAGAAACATTACTTATTGACTTTTTTATTGTACTGATTTTGAGAATTTCAGGTCAACATTATTTTTGTTATGGGATAGTATTTATTCTGAATGAAAGCACCCAATGTTTGCCTAAATAAATAATAAGTAAATAAATATCAAACAAAACTGACAACTCAACAAAGCAAATCATTATGGTTTTATAAATATCCCATCTCTTCCTTCTGTTTCATGTTATTATTGTATCAAGTATATTTTGATGTTATCATGTAGAAACAAGAGATTGAATGAGAAAAGCACACATGCTGGAATGACATTAGTGGCCTTCCCTATGTCCAGAGTACAAACTTATTTGGCTTAACCTACAAGAATAGAGAAAAAAATGATTTTTAACTTCCTTAGAAAATGGTGTGAATATCCAGACCATACTTAGCAAGATGATTTTTAAAAAGTGGTTATTCACTTCAGCAAGCTATACAGGCAATTTTTTAACTTTAATTTGGTATTGTTTGTCATTAAATTATCTTTATCTTCCCAGGCATTACTTCTACTTTTCTTTAAAATTAAAATTTTCTGAACAAGTACATTTCCCAGCTGCTTATTTCTCAGACGCAGGGATTTGTTTTCATGGGTAAAATAACTTTAAAATTATTGTGATAGATTGCAATAAACAAAAAAAATATTTTCAATGAAACTTTAAATAAAGAGGAAGTATTCCCTTGGATGAAAATATTTTAAAGGCTCTTTATTTCCCTAACACATGTATCTAAAGTCCTAAAGAGCAATTAAGAAAATGGAAGGCAGGTAAGTTAGTGCTTCTCAATTATCTGTGTGTTAAAGAATCTCCTTAGTCCCCCTGAAATGCATATAGTGGTTTATCATGCCTGAAGTAGGCAATGAGATTGTATATCTAACAAAAAATGATGTGAATGGCACAGGATATCAGATACAAGTTTGTGGGCCAGAGACACTGCTTAGAAGCATCCCTAAACATGGAGATTTCATTCACTTGTTTCTTTTCAAAATGCACTGTTAAAAATGTTCTTGAACTTGGGAAAAGCCTTCCAATCCATGAGGTTTTTTCCAAGAATAGAAAATTGAAGAAATATTTTAAACAAATGATAGAACTCATTTAGTATTATATAGTTTAGTTATGCTATACAGTTGAACAGTGAAATGAGTAAAATATCAAAAAAACTTATTTTAGAAAGCAAATTAGATTTATTGGGAAAATTAGGATGTGAACCCACATTTACCATGAACAATATCTGATATAAATAAATAAAAGATCACAGAGTCTGTTAATTTTTGTGTTTGTTTTGTTTTGTTCTGCTTTGTTTTAGACAAGTTCTCAGTATGTAGTTCTGGTTGCCATGGAATTTACTATGCACAACAGGATGACCTTGAACTCAAAGAGATCCATCTGGTTTTGCATCAAGACTGTTAGTAGTAATGCAATCTGCCATAATGCTCAGCTGAAAAAGCAGATACTTTAATCTCTAGGAAAAATTAATTGTTTTAACATAAACACTGTACAGATATATGCATGTATAAAGAACTTCATTTGCTCAGTGTAGAGTTATTGAATGACTCTACAGTTAATGGTTTATATAAAAGCAGCATGACCTTGAATTCATGGTGATTTATGTCATTTGTTCTCCAACTCACTCATTTTAAAATTATCATGTACTATATATAGACACATATATAGCATATGGTATTTAAAAATCAAACAAACTTTCATCCTTCATATTAGATTTAATTATACGTTTTTAATCAAAAATTTCAAACTTATCTGGCTCTTCTTCTAGTACACATAATGTATGTATGAATATGAAATATGAAATTTATGAAAAATTAAATCTGGTAATTATTTAAAAGAAATACATAACCAATAACTTTCCTCTTCTTAGTGTGAACATCAAATAAGATGTTTTCTTTATATTTTAATGCTGTAATGACTATACAGAAAGGAGTAAGTACTGACACTATCTTCCTTACCTACCTTAATTCATGATCCTAGAGAAGCTAAATAGGAAGGTTAACGCAAAGAAAAACAGGTAGTTATCCTACTGGATATCGGAAGTAGATAAGATTGCTAGACAAAAATTAGGAGCTTGG
>LOEQ01007770.1:30665-46880 GCA_001685075.1 Bramus lutescens | reverse complement strand
TCTACTTCATGTACTGGCTGTGTGGGAGCCTAGTCTGTTTGGATGCTCACTTTCTGAGACCTGGATGGAGGGGGGAGGACCTTGGACTTCCCACAGGACAAGGAACCCTGACTGCTCTTTGGACTAGAAAAGGAGGGGGGATGGTGGGAGGGGGAGGGACTTGGGAGGAAGGGATGTTGTGGAATTTTTAATAATAATAAAAAATAAATAAAATGAAAAAAATTAAAAAGAAATAAAGTATAGGACCCGGGAGATGTCCAGTGTTTAAAGGGATTTCTATACCAGTGTGATGTCTTGAGTCTAGATCTTCAGAACCCATGTAAAACAGAATCTAATAGTACAAACATAATTCCAATATTTCTGTGACGAAATTATAGGTAGGCAGTCAAGAAACTCCCCAAAATCTCATAGGTCAGATATCCTGACCTGTGCAGCACAATAGCAAAAAGTGACGATTGCTGCCAGTGTTTGTCATCTGACCTCCACAATAGTGTTGAGCAGTACTGCTGCCTCCATGCAAACGTACTTCGTACAAAAATGGTAGAAGTGAGGACTGCTACCAGTGTTTGTCATCTGACCTCCACAATAGTGTTGAGCAGTACTACTACCTCCATGCAAACGTACTTCGTACAAAAATGGTAGAAGTGAGGACTGCTACCAGTGTTTGTCATCTGACCTCCACAATAGTGTTGAGCAGTACTACTACCTCCATGCAAACGTACTTCGTACAAAAATGGTAGAAGTGACGACTGCTACCAGTGTTTGTCATCTGACCTCCACAATAGTGTTGAGCAGTATTACTACCTCCATGCAAACGTACTTCGTACAAAAATGAACAAAAGGTTCAGTGTGGTCAGATTTATGTTGAGGTCTTTGATTCATTTGGACTTGAGTTTTGTGCATGAGAATAGATATGCATCTACTTGCAATCTTCTGTGTGTTGTTATCCAGTTATATCAGCACCATTTGTTGAAGATGCTTTTTCCATTATATACTTTTAGCTTCTTTGTCAAAAATCAGGTGTTCATAGGTCTAGAAATTAATTTCAAGATCTTTGATTTGCTTCCATTGGTCTACCTGTCTGTTTTTATCACAATACCAAGATGCTTACATTACTGCAGTTCTATAATAGAGCCTGATGTCAGGGATGGTGATGCCTCTGGAAGTTTATTGTACAGGATTGTTTGGCTATCCTGGACTTTTGTTTTTCCATATGAAGTTAAGTATTGTTCTTTAGAGGTCTGTGAAAATATGTGTTGGAATTTTGATGAGGATTGCAATGAAACTGTAGATTGCTTTTGGCAAGTCATCCTTTTTTATTATGGTAATCCTACATATCCAAGACCCTTGGAGATATTTTCATTTTCTGATGTCTCCTTCTATTTACTTCTTAAAAGACTTAAAGTTCTTGTCACACAGGTCTTTCATTCCTTTAGCTGGTATTACCCTAAGATATTTTATGCTTTTGTGACTGTTGTAAAGGGTGATGTTTCTCTGATTTCTTTCTCAACCCTTTTATCATTTGTGTATAGGAGAGCTACTGATTTTTTTAAAGTTGATATTGTATTTCACTATATTACTGAAGGTGCCCATAAGTTATATGAGTTCCTTGGTAGATTTTTGAGGCCACTAATATATACTGTCATATTAATAATTCCAAGAAACTGGAATCAGCTTAGATACTTCTCAACTGACGAATGGATAAAGAAAATGTGGTATATTTTCACAGTGGAATACTACTCAGAGGTAAAAAAGCAATGCGATCTTGAAATTTGCAGGCAAATAAATGGAACTAAAAAATCATCCTGAGTAAGGTAATCCAGACCTAGAAAAAAATATTATATTTATTCACTCATAAGTGGATATTAGATGTAAAACAAAGGATAACCAGCCTATAATCCATGAACTCAGAGAAGCTAGCTAACAAGGAGAACCCTAAGAGAAACACACATGGATCACCCTAGAAAGCGGAAATATGCAAGAACTGAGAAAATTAGAAATGGGAAAAAGGGAGGCCAGAAGAGAAGGGGAGGTGGAAAAAGGAAGTGGGGAAAGAGAACATATGGGTACCATAGAATAGCAGAGATGAGGGAAGGCCAGACAGGGAGAGCAAAGAGTTGTCTTGATTGAGGGAGACATTATGGGCTATCCAAAAACCTGACACTAGGGAAATTCCAAGGAATTAACAGGGATAACATCAGCTAAGACAATAAACAATAGTGGAGAGGGTATCTGAACTGCCCGTCCCCTGTAATCAGATTGATGACTACTTTTTTGCTTTGTTTTGGTTTGGTTTGGTTTGGTTTTTACAAGACAGGGTTTCTCCATAGCTTTGGAGCCTGTCCTGGAAACTAGCTCTTGTAGAGCTTGCTGGCCTCAAACTCACAGAGATCTGCCTGCCTCTGCCTCCCAAGTGCTGGATTAAAGGCATGTGCCACCACTGTTGGTGAGATTGATAACTACATTAATTGTCGTCATAGAAACCTTACCCAGCAACTGATGGGAGCAGATGCAAAGATCCACAGCAGTGCAATGGGCCAAGCTCCCAGAGTACAGGCGACGAGAAGAAGCAATATAATGGAAGCAAAGGGGTAATGACCATGATGGCGATACCTTCAGAAAGAGCTGACCTGAAATGGTGAGAGCTCACTGTCTTAGGACTGACAGCTGGGGCACCTCCATAGGCCCAAATTAGACACTCTGAATATAGGTGACAGTTGTATCACTGGGGCAGACCATGAGGCCACTGGCAGTGTCACCAAGATTTATCCATACTGCTTGAAAATGGCTTTTTGGAGCCCATTCTCTTTGGAGGGATCCTCTTCTATGCCTAGATACGGAAAGGGTCTTGTTCCTGCCTCAGAGTTATGTGCTAGACTTTGTTGACTCCCATTGGGAAGTCTTACCCTCTGAGAAGTGGATGAGAAGTGGGGTGGGGAGAAATATGGGGGAAGTGGGAGGAGGGGAGGGAGTGGCAAAGAAGACTGGTATGTAAAATGAGAAAAGATTGCTTGGAAAATAAATAAAAATAAATTTTAAAATGTACAAAAGAAAAAATAAACTATAAAATCTGAAAAAAGTTATCTTATTCCTGAGGACCCTCACCCACATAAAGGCCCATGGTAAAATGATCTTAGAACCATTCCAACACCAAAAAAAAAGTCTTCCCATGATTGCTAAGTTCCACATAGTAACATATTATTATCATAGATATCAATGGCACGTTGTAGTTTGTCTTTTGCGATAGTATAAACATTTAGCCTGTGTCCTTAATTCCTCTAAAGAAAGGATCTGCAATACTTTATACTCTTCCAAGAAGGTGAATTATCTGTGATATATGTTAATCTATTTATTCAAAATTTCCCAGGGGAAAGGATGGCAGAGTAGTAATGGGTAGCACTGTCACACATCTCATGAATCTGAAGGGAAATGTTTAATTTAAATATACAAAACAAAGTGGGTAATATAAACACACTGGGAGAGATCTCAGTAGACAGTTTGGATATTGCTATATGTTTAATGTCAGTGGGAGTAATTTCCATATATTTAATTCTTTATTAACATTTTTATGAAGATCCATCAATAAGGTTCCAAATTTCTGGAAAATTCCATAAAGTGAACATCCAAAGTGTTGTACCAGAACCAGGGATTACAAAGGTATTAATATTTGCATAAGACCTTTCTCCTTTCTGAGCTATATATTAGTTATGAATGAGAATTCCTGTATAGAAAGTGTCTCTGAAAATACTGACTACTTAGCACTTCATTGTAGACAGGTAGGAAAGTTGCAAGTGCAAAGACAAATTATCTTTGGTTAGATTTTGCTCTCTTTAAAGTTATTCATTGCCCTCCTCTATACACAACCTATCATCTTTTGTGACCATTAAGAAAATATTTGTACCCCTCTAATTCCTTCAATCAAGGGCCTAAGAATGCCTTTAAGCAGCATAAAAGGTATACAGAAAAATTGACTTTGCTTTTACTCAGCTACCTAACTTACTCACAAGTGCATTTAAAAGATGATTTAATGAATTTCTTCATTTTCTTATAAGTTCAAGATTTTGCTCCCACATTGCAATGGTATATTTGGACAAACCTAAACCTCTGTTTGGATCCAAAGGTACAAACATTTGGCTCCAGAATATACCATTTTTCTTATTTTCTGTATTGAAAATTTATGCTTTTCCATATAACATATTCTGGTCAAGGTTTGCCCTCTCTCATATCTTCCCAGATCATCTCTACTTCCCATCTGTCCAATTCCATGCCTTCTCTCTCTCATTTTAGAAAAGAGACCAAAAACTAGTAAAACCACCATAATACAAAAGCAAAACAGAAAACAGGCAAAAAATGCCAAAATCGAACAAATTTAGAAACATACATGCATGACCACACAAAAACAAATGAAAACCCATAATCTAAAATTGTAATATATGAACAAAAAGTAAGGTAAACAATGCCCATACTGAACATGACACAAAATATCTCCAGAAACACTTAAAGTTTATTTTATGTTGACCATCTGCTGAGCATGGGACCTGCACTTGTGTTATTGAGTTAGCCAGTGTGGTTCCACTGGAGAAGCAAGTTGTTTTTGTTTGTGAGTGGTTGTTAACTTCACATAGTTTCCTGGTTAGGGATGGTGATTCCTGTCTAGTAGCCTTCTCAGTGCTGAGATGGTAACTGTCTTAGACCTATGCAGGCCCTATGCCTTTTCTGCCACAATTTCTGTGAGGTTATACATGTGTTATTTATGCTGTGTCTGTAAGGCACTTTTTCTTCAGTATATATTTTCCCCCACTGGCTCATATAATATTTCTGCATTTTCTGCATTATTCCCTGTGCCCAAATGGGAGGGAATTGATGAAAATATCCTGCTTAGAACTGAATGCTCCAATCTTTCTAACTTCTATAAATTGTCCAGTTGTTCATCCCTATGTTTATTCCATATACTGTAGATGAAAACTTTTTTGAGGATGGCTGATGAAGATATTGATCTATGAGTGTTACAGAATGTTATTGAATATCATTATTAAATATCATTTTATTGCTACAATCCTTTAGCAGTAGTATTTAGTTTTCTTCTATGTCTCTTACCTATCTAGTTCAATTCTTGGCCAACTAAGCAATATCAAAAATGTCTTCAATCTCGTGGAGTAGTCCTTTAATACAATCAGACAGTGCCTGGTTATTGCCACAGCGTTTGTACTAGCATTATACCAACATTGGAGGCAGTCAGTTCACCATTGTAGATGCAAGGATTGGGGTTTAACTCTCTTTTCTGGAAGCATGCAGAGTATCATTTTCAGTACATAAAAACTTTTCAGTATGATTAAAACTCCAGTTAGGTTCCACCTTGAATTCTTTGTGTTCAGTGAGAAATGTAGGGATTGTCTTCAGCTGTAGAGCTTTTCTGTAAATTTGTGAAGAGCAAACGACAGCGTTTGCCATAACCTGAGAGGATTGGGGCTTCACATGGAGCTGCTTTGGGCAACAACTCAGTTAGATGGAGCTCATTCCTGCCATTGAATTTTTCACATGGTGGCGAAAGAGGTCTAGTTGGAACTTTGTCTTCCTTACTACTTGGTGATTCAAATCTTGATATTTTTTATAGTTCTACATATTTTAATAAGATTCCAATTAGTATGTTCTGATATTACATCTAAAAATGTCCTTTGGTATTAGCTATCCCTTGTCCTTTTCAATATTTTATTTCTCACCTTCTTCTTCATCTTCTGTCTCTCCATAATCATTATTTCTCCTTCCCATAGAGATCTTTCCCATACATAGATATTCCTTACTCTATCCCTATTATCTCTTATTAAATGGGTTGTAACCTACTTGTCAAAATAGTAAAAACTAACATCAACACTTAAGAAAAGTCAAACCATATATTTTCTGTTGGGGTCTACATTGACTGTTGATGATGACATTTTTCTAGCTCCACCCATTTACCTGTGAATTTCATTTTTAACACCCAAGTAATATTACGTTCTATAAATGAAGTACCTTTTCATTATCCATTCATCTGTTGATGGTCATATAAGCTGGTTTAAATTTCTGGTATTATGAGTAGTATATTCCATCCATTATATTCTTTAAGAGGACTCTTCTTTCATCTCAACACACTTAGAGTATTGTATGTATGCTAGAATATATCAAGAAGGTCAATTTAATAGTAGAAAAAGAGCAACAATGGAAAATAATCTATAAAACAGTAAGCTATCTTATATTTTCTGTTAAAAAGGGAAGAAATAATTATGTAAAATCATGAACAAACTAAGGTAATCTCTTGTTATAATCAATGTAAACAAAATGTGACTGACAGACACAGAGTCTGTCTTAGACTCCTAAATGGTAGGCCCAACTCTTGTTTGTTGAACTCCTCACAAGCATCCTACATGAGGATATCTACATCACATTTAAATGTGAAAAACCTGGAAATTCCCTAAGGTAGTTTTTAACCAAAACTTCTCATCTTTGTCCATCCATAACTTGTGTATCTTTATGTACTTGCTTCTTTAAAAAGCTGCTTTTTGCCTTAGCATGTAAGACTTCTGTGCACTTTGTTTTATACGTGGACATTTGTGGAAAATTGTGTTGTGATGTAATTTGTCATCAGACTTGAATTTTAATTACAAGAAAGTTTCCCTCTGAAAACCTGCATAGGTACTAGAAATGCTTATAGTCAAAACAAGCTGAATAAACAAAAGTGATATGACAGTATGAGAAGCATGTTTGCCATTACAGACTTCTTATACAAAAATCAATTGAATTTACATGCAGTAGTATTTTAGTCTTTATAAAAATATAAAGGTTATTAAATCACAAAGTAAACAATAGTTAAAAATTGAATGCATAAAAAGATTCATTTGATGGAAATAGTCTTATTCACAGGTGTGTGAATTCCTATTTGTTATGTCGTTTCCTTTGTAATTGTACCATATAATTGTGTTTCTATAGGAAAACATCAATATTATATCCAAGAACTATACAGAAAGATACTAATTTAAGCAATCTGTTTAAGAAACAAATGGAAGCAAATTATTAAGCAAAAATTAGGCTTTATATTCACTACAGATAATATTATGTGTAAATGTGAGAACTGATATGTCAGGGAACAAATTATTTCTAAGGCATGTGTCGTATAAAATTTCCTAGAAACAGAATAATCAAAACAAGAGAGAAAAACAGAAATACATTTTACGAATAAGTTAAGAAATGGGTAAGACAGATAGAAGGCAATATAAAGGAAATCTGGAAAGATCCTTACTTGACATAAAATAATAAAAAGGAAAACATATTTCATCAGAGTTTATGTGTAAAAATTTATAAATAGTTCAAATGTTTAGCTATATGTGCATGTGCTTTGTTTCTTTTAAATTTATAAATACATAAGGTCTTTTTTTAAGAAGTCTATGATGATAGATTTGAGATTTAGTGTTTTTCTTTATGCACAATCATATGTGTTAGAAAGACACACACACACATACACACAAACATTCACATACACACAAGTGTCTAGCAGACCAGGAGAGGGCATCAGATATCCTGGAGCTTGAGTTAAAGTCAGTTGTGCTATACCTGGTATGAATGTTTGGTAGTGATCTCTGTTCTTCTTCAAGAGTAGGTGCCACCGAGTGCAGATTCATATTCCAGACTCAAATCAGGTTTTAGTTATATAATCTAATTTTAAGGCATCTGCTGTAATACTACAATATACATTAAGGCATAAAATTATTTTTACTGCTATAGTCAGTAATCCACATGTCTCCCCCATGAGAATTTAGGCCTCACTGAACCACTTGCATACACGATTACAAAGCATTAGAAATTTCCTGTTTCATTTGTAATTAGTCGGTGTTATTTGCAGTGTCTGGCTCTTTGAGCTCCGAAGAAGTAAACCACTTTTCTATGTGTCATGCGGCTGTTGTAACATTTGTCTGTACAGAAATCAATTCCTTAGGAGGATGCTGCCAAACAGATAAGATACTACACTAAAATCTTTCTGCTACATTTGGGAAATGGTCAGATTTACCTGTAAGATATACACAGTTAACTTTGAATTTACTTGTGCCTAAATATGAATCTAAATCAGGGGATTTTTAAGTAGCAGGACAGTGGTATAATACATTTCCATTCTTCTATTTCATGTTAAAATAGCTTTAAGATTCTCTCTGGTGCAACAAATCAATGCCAGGTACATTTATGGGTCTCTAAGCTGGATATAGTAATTTAAAAGTGTAGATTAGTTTTCTAGACTTATAGGGATAAACACTAAAATCCCTACGAGATTTGCTGAAATCTATTTTGAACATAATTGACATTCATTGTTATCAAGTGGATAATTTACCATGTTCAAGCAAAGACAAAATTTCAGATGACAATTGCGTTTTGTAATTTTTTGCAGAATAATTATTTCATACAAAAAGAAAAGGGTTTTTGCATGTGTCAACAGTTATGTAATTCATGGATGTAATGTACTTAGATGTAAGGAAAAAATTTAAACACAGTTTTCCAAATTGGCCTCAAGTAACTTCATTGTGCAATCTTTTTGCTGATTGATTAAGCAGTGTTAAAGGCAGCACGTCTCATAATGGACCATAAGCAATTGATTAGAAATGCATATCCCATCATATCTATTTCTCAAAGAGTCTTTCTAGTAATTATTTTTGGCTTTCCATTATAGGCATGCCATTAATATTCTAAAATAGTATTAAGTCTTACTTTTAAATTCTTCCCGTGTTAGTGTATTCATCAGAGGTTTCTGATATCCTAAATAGCTCACTGTACATTAGAAGAGTAAACAAATAGATTAATTATAGAATTATAGTTTTTGTTTAAGTCTTAGTGCTTAATTTTCAGTTTGATTACCTAATATTTTGATGGCTTTATATAAATTTTAAATATATTGAAGTTCTCCCAGTAATAAAAGCAAAAATAGTTTGTTAAGAAATGTTAAGTTTGTATACTATTGATATCTTCTTGTGACACTATAAAGTCCTGATATTTCAACCTTCTTACTTTTTCTTGGGGTATGTCACCATCCTTAATGATGAAAACTCAAAACAACTGTACTTAATAGTGTTCTCTCATTTGAAGGATGGGTTAGATTCCTGAACAGACAAAGCCTGGGTCTGTATTAGTTACGTTTCTACTCTTGTGTTGAGATTCCTTGACCAAGGCAGCTTTGAGAAGAAAGCATTTATTTTGGGACTGAGTGTTACTGGTAAAGAGCATGGCAGCAGGCAGACAAGGATAGTGCTTAAGCTGAAGTTGAGAGCTTACATCTGATCCAAAAGCATAGGCAGATGATGGGGGGAATGAAGAGAGAGAGAGAGAGAGAGAGAGAGAGAGAGAGAGAGCTAATTGGGAATGGCATGGACTTTTGAACCCTCAAACTCCATCCTGAGTAACACATCTACAACAAAGTCTATTTTTGAAGAAGGATGCTTAAAAGAAACCCCACACTAGCTTAGAATTGAGAAATAGATGGTTATTCATTTAGGGATAGAATCACAAATCAAAATCCTATGCATGAAGGGAGAGCAGAAACCGAAATCTGCAAGCAGAACAGAGAGACTGAAAAAGAGGCCAGACACAGGCTCTACATCAGCATATATAGTATAAGAAGCCACTCCCCAATGTGTGGGTAACCAGTGGCTGTAAGACTTCCTACAGCACCCCCCCCAAAACAAATTTATTCTCTCAAGATTCGTATTATGTTTTAATATATGTATAAGAACAAATGTATTCAATAATTATCCTATCCTAACTAGTTTAAGTCTCGTATAATAAATATATTGGCCAAGTCATGAGATGAAAAGTAACTACTACTATCTAGTCTCCAACCCCATCAAAGATTCGAGGAGGGATATAATTTTATTTGAGTAAGAAAATAGTGCAATCAAGCAACTTTGAAAATGTGCAATAAATGACAGAGACAACTGGCTACCTGGGCAATCACCCAAAATTTCATTTGCAACGTTGAAGCAGCCAACTTTGGCTAAGGCCTAGAATAACTGATGTACTATTTTTAGAAGCAAGAAATTTTTAAAAACAGTCTTATCCTGTCTTGGCAAGATTTGACAGTCCTGCTTACCTGTTTTGGGATAACATGTATCTTTTCAGTGGGTGAGGCATGGCCATTTCTTTGCCTAAAGGCCAGTTTTGCCAAGAAGAAAACAAGCTCCCCATTCTCTCAAGGAATAGATTGGTGCGGCCAGGAGCAATTGTGTCTCACATCAACAGAATCCTAAATCATTTAATTGACATATTTTACAGCTTTTTGAAGTGGTTGAAGATTACCTATCTATGCAGAATATAATCTCTGTGTATCTAAAGAACCTGATCAGTCTAACTATAAGTATGACAATCATAGATGACTATTGATCTATATCCTTAATATCTATATAACTTAAAAGCTAAGACTTCATATTAGAATATTATACAATATTGTTAACACGTTGTTTACTCCTGTTACTGGACAAAATGTAAACAATGTATAAGCATCTTGATCAGAGGTAGAAATGTATATTGTAATATGATAAATATATAACAATATATAAAAAAATGTTTTAAGCAGAGGTAGAAGCATGCATGCACACAATATCCAATGCAATTTAACATTGTATCAATATATAGGAATCTGTATCATTTAATTGTGTATAAATAATAACTCATAAGTATTCACTCTATTACTCACTATTATTATTAGTGTGAGTAAGCTCATACTAATCTATTATCCTTACTGTGGTGGTTTGAATAAAAAGTGCCCTATTAGGGACATAAATAATGGCAGGGTAATAAAGTGTGACACTGTTGTAGGAGTTATTGATTGGTAGAGGAAGTTCATCACAAGGGCTGTGCTCAAGTGCTCAATTCAGGCCCAATTTCAGTCTCTATTCCTACTTTCTGCCAATCAGGATATAGAACTTTCAGCTACTTCTCCAGCGCAATGGCCCGTATGCCCAGATGTTTTCCATTGTGGTAATTGACTAAAGCTCTGAACCTCTAAGCAAGACCAAATCAAATGTTTTCCTTAATAAGAGTTGCCATGGTCATTGTGTCTCTTTACAACAATATAAATGCTAAATAAGACACTTACCAAATAATTCTTCCAGCTGAAGACCAAGTATTCAAATATATGAGTCTATGGGGTATATTTCATTAAGCTACCACAGGGTCCAAATCATAAATTTTGTGTCTTTAAATGTTATGATTTGAAGGGGTTGTATCACCATTTAAGAGAGGCAGTACAAACAATAATATAAAAATATTTTCCAAGTCTCCTACTCACACAGTTGATATATTACTATCTCTTCCAGTTAAGCTGACATGTACATCTTCATATACCAAACTCTGATACAAAAATTATGAAGTTATTTTATTACTCTGCAAATAATTATATTTAACTTATTATTCTGAATTTATATGTTTAAATAAAAATTTTCTCCACCTACATAGGAGTACTTAACTACAATTATGTTTTTCTTAGTTTTATATATTTTCAGGATCAGAAAGCATATACAGCAAACAGTAAGAACGTCAAGATTCTTCTTGATGGCACCACCTGCTTATGATCAATGAGACAACCAGCTAAGGAAAATACTTAAATTCTGATACTAGTCTGCTCTGGNNNACTTTCAGTGTGTGTGTGTGTGTGTGTGTGTGTGTGTGTCTGTGAGAGAGAGACAGACAGACAGAGAGACAGAGAGAAAGAGAGAGAAGTCTTATACTTTCATAAATTTCAGAGAATTTTGCATAAAATTCAAAGTTGTATTGTAAGCTTCATGAAAAAGTTTATGTAGGACAAATCTGATTAGTTCCTAATGTTTTCCATGCCAAATCATTTACTTAAGGTACTGAGGAAAACATGACTTCACCTCCAGCACAGCATAAGGGATGAAAAGTCTCAAGATGGAAGCTGTTTGTTGACAGTTCTACTGGTAGAAAGTTCTCTGGTTAAGAAAACGTGATTGGCATGTCTGTAATGATGTGTAGATATCCTTAAATTCAATATTGTAAGTGTTCTTTGGAAAATATTTTCTTCCTGGGAAATCTATTCTAGTTTCCACCTTATTTTCAATATCTCCTCTATGAACATATTTTTCTGACTTCATTAGTATGGTAGGTTATCTTCGTTATGAGTCTATATTCTCTTTGAAGGGACTCTTTCTTATCCATGATGCTTATGTTTTACAGGATGGTCTCAAGCTCAAATCAATTGTCCTAAAATGTAAGGTTCTTAAATTCTTATTACAGTAAACCTAGCAAGAGGAATAAAGACCAGAATAACAAAAGAAATCAGAACTATTCATGAAAAGAATGTCAAAGGTAAAATTGTTTGGCTAAAAACTACTGCATCCTCATGAGGTTTTAACTCTTAATAGAATCTCTAGGATTTTTGTAAATAAATTCTTATTTGGATTGACTGAATAGAAATAATTCTCTAAATAATTTATTATGTTTGGACATATTTTGTCCCAAATAAAATAATAATAAATGTATTTTATGTAATGACCAATGTACTTTGAAGAGTCAAGACATGTGTTCTGTTGACTTTTATTTTCCCTTTGTGTAGGAAAAGTCTACAAATATGTATAATATTTGACAAAATGATGTGTTCCAGAAAGAATTTTGTATAACAAATAAAATAAAGTTTTGCAAAATATTTTTAGGTATAATTATATTGCTATATGAGTAATATCTGGACAAATAAAAAACAATAAAGTTATTCATATAGAACAATGCAAGCTTGCATTATTTCACAAGGATGAGCCCAAAATTAAACCTTTTGAGCACTATTTTGATTACAAAACTAGTTATTATAAGGAAACTAAGCTTT
This sequence comes from Bramus lutescens, assembly GCA_001685075.1. NCBI lineage: Eukaryota > Metazoa > Chordata > Mammalia > Rodentia > Cricetidae > Bramus > Bramus lutescens. The sequence continues at coordinate 34,033 of LOEQ01007770.1, read as the reverse complement.
TAAATCAATTTAATCTGCTTAATGTGAATCTAAAACAGATGCCATTCAAACATTATTATTATGTCACAAAAACAACTATCAAGATCAAATGTTTAGTCAACATTTGTTATTTCAAATTTGTCCAAAAAGTGTATAAGATTTCAAAACCATTGAATATGTAATTCAATTTAATTCACCAAATATTCATTAAATAAATAATTTGAAGAAAGTAATCTCTTTAAATGTGTGTATGTGTTTCTGTCTTCTCAAATGGTTCCTTGAACTGATTTCACAACAACTGATTCCCTCAGTAATTTACTGAGCTTAAACTCCCATACAGAGATTATTGCTGATATTTTCAAACTTTTATAAAAAACAGTGTCTTGAAGTCCTACTGGTTCCATACAAACATCTATTCTGACATTTCATTTCTGGTTTGACATTGGATTATATATTTCTTTAACTTTTGTAAATCTATTTTCTCCACTGTAAAATGAAAATCACATCTGTTTATTTATTTTAGAGGATTAAATATAATTTTAATAAAGCTCTTTAGAATAATGTTTAACAAATGATTATGACCAACAGACAGATATTTGTCCTTAATTTTCTTCATCTTATAAAACTAGTATTTTGAAAATTATTCATTTAATTATATTGCAATTTTTATGTTTTAATAATTTCACATATTCATATTTCTTACTTTTCTTATATTCTGGTGAGCATCGTCATAATATAGTACCATTGGTTAATTTGAATGCTGTTGTTCATAGTGTTATTTTCTTTCTCTATCTAATGCTGTGGTGAAGTCATCACACTTGCAATTTTTTCAGATTGCTGATTTTCATCCAATAAAAGGTCATTTTGAATATGTCATATATACCTTTGTTTCCTTGATATGTATGCTGTCAGGGTTTTCACAGTAATAAGATATCATACTATGCACTAAGTGTCACTTAAGAGTCTTCTTGTCATTTCTTTTTAAAGAAAACACAGAGATGGAGAGCAAGGAAGGAGATATCTTGATTAAGGGAGCCATTATGTGGCTAGCAAGAAACCTGGCCCTAGAGTAATCTCCAGGAATCCACAAGGATGACCCTGGTTAAGACCCTAAGCAATAGGGCCCAGTGTCAACAAGGGATCTGGGCTCCTACACTGGATAGTGAGAGGATCCTTCCATTTAACCTTTAGGCAGCGCCTTGTTGGTAGGGATCCCCAGTGTTTCTGGGATCTATTTTTCATCTGATTTTTGAAAATTTAAAATATTGATGGTTAATAATGCCTTTTGTAGTTGTAGATGGGGGATACATCATCCCCATTTTGCCTTATAAAAAACCTCTTTGAGATATTGGCGATGTTTTTCAACAATCACTTGACCTTGAGGGTTATATGGGATCCTAGTCGTATGGGACATATTTCATCTCTGGAAGAATTCTTTTAGTTTTTTACTTATAAAACAGGGGCTTCTGTCAGTCTTGACCTATTGTGGTAGTCCCAATGTAGCAAAACATTGTAAGAAGTGCCTTTTGGTATGGGATGCCTTTTCCCCCGAGTGGGTGGTAGCCCAGCATGCCTTAGAGTATGTGTCTATGGTCACAACATATATTTTAATTTGCCAAATGGAGGGAAATTGTTACATCTGTTTGCCAGATGATATTGGGTCCTAACACTCTTGGGTTCACCACCAGACCTTTTAAAGGGAATATGGAGAAATTGTTGCAAGGATCTGGGGGTAAAGGTATTTGAATCCTCTCCTGTTGGCATGGGTTAAGTCATACATTGTGGTAGCAATTTGTATAGGCAGAGTTGAGACCTCTATGAGACAGGCCCCTGAAGCTGCAGCACCCACAGCAGCATTCCCTTGGGAAATGAGGCCAGGGGGATTTTGTGTCCTCTAAGATGTTGAATATTTATGTTTTTTTCTACCTTATGAGAGTGATCGAAGTTGTATTATCAAGGCAGAAATGTGATTAAGCATCCAAACTTAAATAGGTATAGGTAAAGTTTGGGAGTAGGTTAATCTTTGTCTTGGTCCCCCCTGCAACAAAAACTACAAAGATGGCCCTATTCTTCATGCTATCTGTGCAAAGAGTGAATGCTTGGGGCAGGGGCCTAGAAAAAAAAACTAAGGGTATCAATAATAGTGATCACCCAGGGAGCTAGTCCTGAGTCTTCCAAATGCCCAATGATTAGATCATCCACAAAAACATATAGGAGGGTATTCTCTTTGTCAAAATAAGGAGAGAGGATACTATTCAAATATTGTTGGTAAAAGGATGGACTATTGTCCATCTCCTGGGGGAGAATAGCCCATTCATATTGGTGCCATGTTGAGAGTTAACTATAGGAATGGAAAAAGCAAACTTTTCATATTTTTTTAATAAAAAGGGATTGAGAAAATGCAGTCCTTTAGATCTATTACAATGAAGTGAAACTGGGAAGGGAATGCTGGGATCCAAAGTAAGCCCCTTAAAGGGGCCCCTACTAGCTCCATATAGGCATTGATTACTCATATGTCCTATAGCATTCTCCAGCTCCCATTAGGCTAATGTATCACAAACACAGGGCTGTTCCAGGGGTGCATCAAGGTCCTTATCCATCCTTTAAGCAGATTTCTGGTGATTTCCTTGAGCATCTTAATTTTAAGTTCAGTAATGGCCACTGCTCCACCCATACCAGTTACCAGATGAACACCTAAAGGAGGGGACCCTGGGAATTATGGCCTCTACTTTTGGTGATGAATCCAGGTGTCAGTATTCTGCCTTGTAATGATAGGAGCAGTGGGCTGGGCTGCTTTTCATCCCACCTGGCTCCAGCATGGCTAGCTTAGCCCTGGAAATAATAACACACAAATTGTACTCATTTAAGCAATGCCTGGTCCATTATTTCTAGTCTCTTATTGACTAATTCTCACATCTTGGTTAACACATTTTTAATAATCTGTGCAGCACCGTGAGTTGATGGCTTACCGGGTAGATTCTAACCAGTGTGCATCCCAGAGAGGAGAGTCATGGTGTCTTGCCTGACTCTGCTTTCTTTCTCCCAGCATTCTATCCAGTCTATTCTACCTATCTAAACTCTGCCCTATCAAAAATCCAAGGCAGTTTCTTTATTAACCAATGAAAGTAACACATAGACAGAAGGCCCACCTAATCCATTTCCCCTTTTTCTGTTTAAACAAAAAGGGAGGCTTCTGTGTGGGATCCAGGTTGGTTGAAAAGCAGGCCAGCCTGCCACTACTATCACTACAGAGTCACACTCCAACATGGTAACGAACTCCATGCAAAACCTGAGAGAGCTTAATTTTAAACACAGAAAAAAAACTGAGTTTAACCCAGTGTTTTGCTGTTTGCTAAGGCATGCTTTAGAGAGATTTCCTGATTCAGCAA
>LOEQ01007770.1:18445-28739 GCA_001685075.1 Bramus lutescens | reverse complement strand
TATATGTAATTTTACTATGTTAAAGTGAAAGCCTTTCTTTTTTGTTAAAACAGAAAAAGGGGAAATGATGTAGGAAGGTCATCTGTTTATGTGTTACTTTCATTGGTCAATTAAGAAACTGCCTTGTCCCTTTGATAGGCCAGCCCTTAGGTGGGTGGAGTAGACAGAACAGAATTCTGGGAGGAACAAAGCAAGAAAGCAGAGTCAGGCAGATGCCATGCTTCTCCTGCCCAAGACAGATGGTGGCTAGACTCATGTCAGTGAGCCACAGTCAAGTGGCAATACAGATATTAGATTAATATGATAGGTTAGATCAATATGTTACAGTTAGCCAATAAGGGACTAGAGATAATGGGCAGTGTTTAAATGAATACAGTTTCCATGTTATTATTTCTGGGGATAAGCTAGCCATGCAGGAGCCAGGTGGGACGAACTGCAGGCCAGCCCACCACTCCTATTACTATACTACCAGATGAAAACTTGCTCAGTTTTATCATCATAAAAGTCTAGGTAATAAGGGCATTTATTTGTCCTAACAAATCTTGTCCCAGGAGGTTTGCAGACAACCTTAGGAGGATCAGAGGACAGAACTTCCCTTTGTCTCCATTCAGCACCATTCAAGTAAATATTCATTTCCTCCTGGTGAAGAGCCAGCCCCCTTATTTGTCCCATTCCTCTCTCCCATTTTACCCTGTATAGAGTGACTGGGGACATAAAAAGGCAGCCACACCTTGTCACAGACAATATCTAATTTCCTTTTTGTCTTTGCCTCTGTCTGCCATATTTCTTCCCCTGGGACCACTCTTCAGGAAATATCACCCATTTTTGTTCTCCCCCTCATCTGTGTCCTTTTCTCCCATTCTTTTTTTTTTTTGTTAATTGGTTACTTTTGGATTTTTCAGACCTCTTCTGATTTTTGAACTTCTTTTGCTTCTTGCCTATCTCCTTCTCCCCTGCCTAGCCAGTTCAGTTGGTAGAGCATGAGAATCATAATCTCAGGGTTGTAGGTGTAAGCCCTACACTGTGTCTCATTTGCTAGGCCATCTTAGCCTCCCCAGGGAAAGGTGAGTGCACTATTGGCCCATTCTGCAGCTTCATGATGCAAGGCAATCAGATCTGCAGCCCTATACAGGACAATCAGACATGATAGGGAATCAAGTTAAAATTGAAACTCAGTTTTATACTGTGAGCATTAGTTTATGTAGATTAAGTGACATCGTGTGATTTGGGGGGTACCTCCAACCAATGAGAGACAGAGAAGCCCTCCATCAGGTTTGGAGGGGCATGTACTTAGAATTTGCTCTCTCATCTTCACTCAGTTCCCTCAAACTTGAGCCAGGCTTTTCTCTGTCCTATACGTCTTGAGGTATAGGCCCTGAGATAATTTTGGCCCAAATCATAGTTAATAATGTTTTAAAATGTCTTTTTCCATAAGGCCACCATGATTTAAAACTAAGGTTCTATTTAATGTGTATATGCCTAAAATATTGTTTATGATTAAGAAAACTATCTCTTGGAATATTATCACTCAATCTAACCCACAGTTTATACTAGCATTAACCCATATTAGCTGATTTGCCTCTTTATTACTAGTTAGATATTGTTACATAAGATTACATGGATGGACAACATATGACACCAGTGAATGTCTTTAACTCTACAGGCTCTTAAACAAGATTTGTAGGTTATAGACAACTCTAAACCATAGCTTTACAAGCAGTAAGTGTTCATATTCCTTGTTTTCTATTACAGTATTAATGTTATCTCTAAGAAAATCAAGTCTTAGCATTTGTGAGCCAGAGGGATAAACAGGCTAGATGAAAATGTATAAGAGTAATAAAGCTGGCTTGGTTTTAAATAGGGGAAAGCATTATAACAATCAAATTACAATTATAACAAGGGGAATCATGTACATGAATGTCAAAGCATTCTATATCTAAATATAATTGACCTAACTATGGGTTTATTTTCCTTGATTAGTAATCTAAACACTCATGCAAACAAACAAACAAAAAACTGAAACAAAACAAAACCTTGCAACAGGAAAGAACAGCTTTACTTACAGCAATATAACAAAACTGACCCAGAACAATTTCTCTTTGAAATGTTAAGCTTTTCTCTCAGAAATTCATATCACATATTCTAAGGCCTTTAACCCTATAGATGTGATTACATTGTAACTTTGCAGGGTTTTAGTTTATTTTTCTTTCCAAAGCAGCATCATTATATTTTATAACATAACTTTTTATCAGGACAAGATGATGTAATAATGAGTAAAGTGCTAACATGAGTTAGCTTTATGCAAAGAAGTAGATTCCAGTTTCTCTCTAAAGAGAAAATCCATACAAATTCTTTCATGTATCTGTATAGTGACTTTTTCAAATTAACTGATTTCTTGGACAATCTTAAAAACTAAAAATTAGCCCTTCTTCCACAAGTAAGTCAGCTTGGGTCCTGGTGCTCTATTACAGTAACAAAAAACCTAAGCAATTCTTACTTTTTACTATAGTTTTTACATTATTCATATTTGAAATAATTTCTTGAAGATTTTACCTTTTGCTGACTATAAATTCATGTTATAGTTTAAGATATTAGTCAGATAGTCTTTTACCTTACCATGAAAAATGTCCTGTGAACTATATCATCTTGTATCATTAGACATAAAAATTTTACAGATCATAGTTTTAGGTTAGTTATTCTTGACTTTCTTGGTAATTTCATATGAGAGCTAAAAGATTCTAGAATTACTTACCTACTTTCAAGATAGAGTGCTACAACTTAGCATAAATGGGCAAGTTATCAAATTAGCTGAAAAAAATATGAAGACTATATTTTTGATGGATGAATTATTACCTTTAGGGGACTTAAGGTGATGTTCCTAAAGCAATACACAGTAGCACGCTATATTTTTAAAATAAGTGAGACTATCATCACATTTTCCCAAAAATATTAAAGAGGCAATAACAGTGAAGTAAAACAGGTATGAATAAGTTCACTTATTTAAAATTCATCAGTCTAGTAATAATGGTTTCAATTAAATGGATACAGAAATAAAATTCAATGTGTGTGTGTGTGTGTGTGTGTGTGTGTGTTCTACACTGAGAGGCCTTTCCTTCATCAAATTAGCAAACCAATGTAGTAGACTAAATATATTTAAAATCTCAGAAAGCTTAAAATGAGTCCTAGAACAGAGTTAAGAATGGCTTGGTAGCAGTATTTTCTTTGGTGGGCTCTGTTTGCTAGAAGCTCCTTTAACAAATTTTTCCTGATTCAGTGGTAGAAAAAAATAGTCACACTGGTCTGAAACGGTTTCCTGGGCCATGCTGCCTATACTGACTCTGAGGAGGTTTGGCTATGGAGCATTTAAATGAGTTCTGTGAGCATACTGCTTCAAAATGATTAATGGCTCAACATAAAGCATCTGCATAATTGGAACTAAGGCAAAGTGCAATGCTTGCAGAGGCAGTGAACAAACTTCCACTATGTTGAACCCTGTGGAGCAAGCAGATAATAATATATATAACTCTAGCTATGCCATGGCTTAGATTCTTTAAGAAATTCTTAGCATTTTAAGAAGTGCTCCTTGTCAAGAAATAATTATAAATACACAATAAAGACAAATTCAGATGGAAAAGACCTCTGAATGGGTCACAGTGTTGGATAAATGTATGTAGGTTAGGGAGAGAGAAGATAAAGAATATAGACAGTTATAAAAAGAAGTAGCTGGTTTAAAAAAGGCAGTCTTTAAAGAAACAGAACAGAGTCATATATTAAAAGGAGTAAAGAAAATTAAGTCATATAAAGATGGAAAATTCACAGAGAGTCTGGATTATGTATATTATTTCGTTTTCTTTGAATTTTTTGATGGCAAAAAGACACTTGACTCGAGGTAATGCTAAGCTAAACCAACATATATATTTTAAAGGTATCTTGATTTCAAAATATGGATCTAAGAACATGTTGCTTAAGAAAAGAGATTCTTCTTTTGTTTTCACAGAAAAGAAACCATGGATTCATTCTAGGCTAACATGGTTTGATGGACAAAGTCCCGTTGAAAGGTAACCTTAAACATCCCTCAAAAAATTACCTCACCCAACTGCTGACTAAGATGAACCTAACACACAGGAAACACCATGAAAGACCTGAATAATAATACACTTAAACAACAGGAAGTAGTCTAGAGAAATATGCCCATATTCCCAGATATTGTTTATAATTGTTTGGTTACCTTTAAAGGGAGATATGCTGTAGAGTTTTGTATTGGTGTAAATTTTGGTTTTGTAATAAAAAATTAAGGTCAATTTTGTTTTATATATATAAATGATATATAATGTTATAAACATTAAACTTATATAAATATGTAAATTATATATATTTGTTCTTTATTAAGGTATTATGATTGTGTACTTTATTTAAAAAATGTAATATATAACTAAGAAATAGAAGTTAATATATAATTTTCTATAATAGTGAAACTTGTAGTCATGTTAGTTGGATTTTCTAGATGCATAGAGATTTATTTCAGATGGATAGACATTCTTCAAACCTTTCAAAGATTACAGAATATGACATTTAAAATGTTTTAAGAACTTAGGACTTTTCATGACAATAAGACACATTTGCTCCTTGCAGCACCAAGTACTTAAAGAGGATGTTGGACATTGAAGAGCTATGGTCCAAGCAGTGATTGAATGAATACAGTTTCTGTGTGATTATTTGGCGGCTAAACAGCCAGGAGCAAACTAACAGCCTCCTTACAACACCCCCAACCCAAGTTCTGAAGCAATTTATCCAAACCCATGTAAACTATGTCCTCTACATTGTACTCCTTTATTCAAGTAATGATTTTTCTCTTTTTCTATTTTTGATTAAACCCTCAAAAATTCAAAAGCAGATTTAATGTAAAGACAGAATTTTTTTGCTTGTTGTCTGGTTTCATGATAGAGAAGTAGAAGGAAAAAGATTGGCTTAATTTTAGAAATACTATTGCAAAAACTAATGACATTTATCAATGCACATCTGTGATTGATAAGTATCATTAGGAAAATAGTTTTGTATGATCAAAATATTTCTGAAAATACAATTGTAGGATCATTTTTTGCTTTCTGAGTCCTATATTTTATAAGATGGGATGTTTGACTTAGAGCTTTACACTAAAATAGTAATTTTATACTATCACATCTTAATGTAGGAAATTTCTAATAATTTGTTTATGTCCATGTGTCCCAAAATTTCCAGTGTACTATCAGAGTAACATTATTTTATATTCATTAAATAACTTCAGGATAACATATATGTGAAAAGCAATGAATACACTGGCTTTCAGGTTAAGTCAAGCCTATGTTCATAATCTTCTTGTATCAAGCTAATCCAAATATCTGAATGAGCAGTTTAATCAACAAATTAGAAAATGTATAACTTAATTGTATATATAATTTATATAACTTAATTTATAACTTAATATTCATTAAAATTCAATATACATATAGAATATAAGCAGTAAGAAATTTAACAATAAAATTATAATACGCAAAACAATATTTACCATGTTATTATATATCAAAGAAAAGAGGCAAAATATGTAAAAATTTTATATATTTAACTACAGGGCAACTAGAAGTTCTTTAAGGAGATAGCTATGCTTAGGAAGATTTAAAAAATGTTTTTGTAAATATAAATATCAAATGGTGTCCCAACAATATACTTCTAAGTTGTTCAAGGTGAAAATTACTTGGGTAATATCCTTCGAAAGAAAGCCTGCATTGGGTGGCATTGAAAGTGTCTTTACATTTACAATTTTAGTAACACTACATAAAGGTTGACCTAATAATACATAATATATCTGATATGTATCAATGTGTATATAATTGGCATTTAATTTTCCTTTTGCATATTTTATATTTTCAATTCAGAGTATCTAAGGAAACTGACATATTGACTCTTAATGAGAGAAAATTGTACATATGGAAAGAAACCAGGGAGTCCTGAAAGATGCAATGTTATCAATGCTTGCAGTTATCTTCTCTGATTCTAGTAATTTTGTTTGTATTGTTATGATTGTTTTCAATTGCGTATTTAGATTTTATAATCCCAGGGCACCAATGCTATTAAATATTAACTAAATTATTTAGAACAAACAGCTGCAGCAATTAATAAAATATTGGAAGTGAACTCCACAAAAGCAATATCATGTTAATATTTTGAAAGATCATAAAGAAACTGAACAGGAAGATCATCCACCAGTGTGAATGGATTCACCCATGTTTTTCTGGCATCATGAAAAAAATGCCACCATTTTTGTTACTTATACCTTTTCTTATTATTATTTCCCAAAATTTCATACTAAAACTATTATTTGTTTATGACTTAGATTAATTAAGTGACATGGTTATTCTATTTCTTATTAAGGTACTAAACCCTGAAATTTATTTCCTTTATTTTTTTCATTTGAAAACAAACAGGTTAACTTATATCTTTTTACTCTATGACTGTTCCATAACATATAAATCTGTTAGCAGAAATGTCAAAATCCCTAAGCAAGCATTCTCTCCCTATCTCTTTCAAATGAGTTCCGTTTCCAGTGCACTAGTGTGTGTGGTTGAGAGGTTATTTTCACTCAGCTCCTGATTTCTCTGACTGTGTCTGACATTAATAATGACTGTTGCCCAGAGATAGAAAAAGTAAAGAAAGAAATTAGTCTTTCACTTAAATATTTCCAAATTTATATTTGCTTAGAGATAATATATACATTTTCTGTATAGCATACTCAATATTATATACCTGATGTACTCTCCTCTCTTTTTTTCTACTAGTTTAACAATCACCTTTGTATTCTTGTGTTGGACATGTAGTATAATTGAATCACATACATGACAGTTGAAAAAAATAAGCAAGTAAGTGCTCTGCTCTTTCTAGACACTGTCGAGGAATCTATTCAAAAACTAATCTAGGTCTTAATGCACATATATTTTTAGACATTATCAAATACCTATTGCATTATTAACTAATTTTAATTAATGTATTCTTAGATGTGCCATATGAAGCCTATAAAATAATTCAAATCCCTGAAAAATTAAGAGATGCTTCCCATATTAATAGATTAAATTTACAGATGCTTCGTGTGGGTCTCAGACTCTATGCTTTTAGAGACTCTTAAATTCAATTTTGCCCTTCCTGAGTATCACCTATCAATAGATTATCTGATGTTTGCCTACCATTTCACAATTCTTGTAAGCAATTGTGTGTGAATTATGACCTACATATTATCTATGCTGCATCTCCTCCTATAATTGAGATGTCACCAGTTGAAGGTTGAATAACACAAAATGCATTGTGCTTACAGCTGTAATCTTTAGGATTCACAAAAACATGGGTAGTGAATTACTTTCTTCATTGCTATCACTTTTGTTTTGTTTGTTTTCTCCAGATGATGGTATCTAATGGTGGTTACATTATTAGCTGAATTTTCCTAAACAAGACTGTTTTGGTAAGTAATCTAACATTTCCTTCCAATTTATAATAGTATTAATAATAAAAATAATTCCAATTGTTTTTCAAGATGGATATTGGAGTTTGTAAGTCACATCAAAAACTACCAAAATAACCCTTAACAGAAAAATAATTTTGTGTAGTATCCACTTGTGTTATAATGTATCTGATACTATATTTTCCACATATCAATTTTAAAATATCTCATAAAAAAGTAGTCTGATAATTTACTCAAGGTTTCCAAAGTCAAATAGAAAAGTCATTGTCTTAATCTGATTCAGAATCAGTAGAATTTCAAACATGCCTTTGTTTATTTTGGTAGTTTCAAATAATGTTTGACATCTCTATCAATATGTTTCCTCATGGGACTAATGTAACAATGGTTAAAGTATCAAATATATAAAAAATCTCTATTACAAAACTATAATTTTTAAAAATTAAATTATAATTATTTTTTGTATTAAAAACATTTAATACAAAGGGAAGCATTTTGGTAAAATTGGTACTACATTTTAATTTCAATTAGTTGGTTTTCTTCTTACTTTCAGAAACACTATATGTGTATTCCATTTCAGCTTAGAAAAATATTCTACAATGGCAGATCCATGTGCCTCATTTGATCTGGCAAAGAACATAAAAACCTGGGTTTGCTTTTATTCTGGACTTGTTATAGTAATCTCATGCTTAGAATTGTGTAAGCAGTCACATAAAATAGACAGCAGTCACTTAAAATTGTGTTCAAATTTAGGACTCTATTATTGAGTTACATGGATACAATCAATTAAAAAGGAATTATAGAAGGTCTTAACAATCATCTTCTACAACCTCAGACTTTGTGCATTTTATCAATTCCATTTCTCTTAAATTATAAATTATGTTTCTTCTCTCTATTCTCTAGTCAAGGCCACTAACTTTGGTAAGGCTCTGGTTACTCATTAGCAGTCTATTTAAATCTTATAGAATATTTGATATCTACCATCCAAAGTGATGTGAATAGGTACAAGGCAGTTTTCAGTTTATTGAGAAGGAAATAGAAATCCAATTTTATTTTTCTTTTATGAACAATCAATCATTCTGATCCAGGCATCCACTTTATAGGATAACTGTGACATTCTCCAATAGAGAAATGTAGCATTTACAAAGCAAGTCTAATATCCATGATTCTAGGTTGGCCTTTGTTTTTCCATGAATTGCTAAAGTAGAAGTGGCCTGGTTACTTTGTGACTCTCCAAGTATTCACGATGCTTCCTTTGATCCTTGGTAGATGGGAATAATAGCCATCAAGAACAAGTCCTTGGAATATTAAGAAAAGCCAGTCACTTGAAGAGGACATATTGCAGATGTTCTGAGTGACAGCTCAATGAGGACATTAAGACATCCAAGTGTCACTACATGATATTAGAGTAAGTAACTGAGGCCACATACACAGTGAAACAAAAGTAATCTATATTCTTAGCTACAGTATATGCAAGACTGAATAATTATGTTGGTTTAAGTCCCTCAATTTGTGTAATGCTTAGTTTCAAACCCTGAACAAATGGCTGAGATGGCTGCCAAGTTCTCTCAGGCTCCCTCAATTGCTACCTGTTGTTAGGTATGGATCTCAGAGTGCCTTGCCCTCTACTGTGATCTCTGCAGGCCAAGGGCTGGTCTTTCCCTCCTCCAGAGGCTTTTCCCTGTAAATTCTAGACATTCTGGGTCCCTCTTCTCTTGTCCTTTTGCCTCCTGGCTGCTGCACCTGGTACCCTTATCTCCCAATTTCCTTCCACTCCTATTCTCCCCATGTGGCCCAGCTCAGCCTGGTCATGCTTACTCTGAACTTTCCCAGATATCCCTGCCTCTGTATATGCTTTCCCTTATATCTATAATAGACCTTCTTCTACACCATACCTAGGAACAGTCATGTCCTTTCCTTTTTATTTTTTCCACTCAGGCAACATTCTCAAAATGAAAATTTGGTGAAAAAGAAGTTTATTCCAGAAATATATTCTGCCTCATGTCCCACTGCATAGCCTTCAATTTTTTTTTGCGTGTGTGTAAAGAGCATTTTCAAGCATGCTTTATAAATATAGACCTACGTTATTTTTTTTACTTTGTCATCATTGTTTTGGATACTTATCCAATTTAACATGTTCATTTATTAAATAATAATTTCAAACTATAACTAGAACATAGGTTTATGCTGTGGGACAATGGTTTTACCTTATAAAGATTTATTTCTTGAGCTTGTTTGATAAAATGCTGATTGGCCAGTAGCCAGGCAGGAAATATAGGTGGGGTGACTAGGCAAGAAGTAGAGATGGGGCAATGAGAATAGAAGAATCCTGAGAAGAGGAAAGAATCAGTCTGGAGTCATCACTCCGAAAGAGAGGAAGCAAGATGAGAATGTCTCACTGATAAAAGATACCAAGCCACGTGGCTAACATAGTCAAGAAAATGGGCTAGTTTAAGATGAAAGAATTGTGAGATGAAAGATGTGTGGCTATTAGGCCAACAGTCAATAATTAACGTAGACCTCTGTGCATTTCTTTGGGACTGAATGGTTGTGGGACCTGGCAGGACAGAAATTTAGGTCAATGGGTTTATTTTATTTTTTTAAAGATATAGTTCAAAGAAAATTGAAATTAGTTGCTATAAATCCACTTCTCTTTCTTTTTTATTTATTAAAAATTTCCACCTCCTCCCATTTCCCTCCCACTCTCCCCCTCCCCCTTCCACTCAAGTCCTAAGAGAAGTCAGGGTAGCCTGCCCTGTGGGAAGTCCAAGGTCCTCCCCACTCCATCCAGGTCTAGGAAGGTGAGCATCC
>LOEQ01007769.1:43562-59302 GCA_001685075.1 Bramus lutescens | reverse complement strand
GTGGGAGCCTAGTCTGTTTGGATGCTCACCTTCCTAGACTTGGATGGAGGCGGGAGGACCTGGGACTTCCCAGAGGGCAGGGAACCCTGACTGCTCTTTGGAGTGCAGAGGGAGGGGGAGGGGGAGAGGGGGAGGGAAATAGGAGGAGGGTAGGAGGTGGAAATTTTTAATAAATAAACAAATAAATAAATTAAATTAAAAAAGAAAAAGAAATTGTGGGGAATGAGGAAACATCCTTGCTCACTGTCAGAACCCCTGAGAAATCCAGGAAGTGAGTAATAATTTTAGAACACAAGTACAATCCTATCTGTACATTTGATAGAATGTGTCCTAAATTTCTTTTCAGGCTCAATATCAAAAGGTAAATTTCGAGAGGCGCCAGCTTTTCTGCATCGAAGAAAAGGTAGCTGTCTCACGAGAGTCCTTCTCTGATCTATACGCAATATATATTGTTCATCTGTATTGCTAGATTGCAATATGCGTGTCCCCAGGAAGCCTTGCAGAATTACTTGGTAAAAATAATAGGGCTTATGGGGAAAATAAAGTTAGGCAAACCACTCAAACTATATAATCAGAATGACAATAAAAACAATAATTCTAAAACCTCAAATGCCAGCACACATAAAGATGCTACATGTTAATAAAGAAATATGACAGTAAATATAGGAGTTTATTTTGCTTATAAAAGATGAAGAGAGCTTGTTAGAAGAGGCCGTGTGGTGGTTTGCATGAGAAATGTCCTCCATAGACTCATGTGATTGAACACTTGGTTCCCAGTAGGTGGTGCTGTTTGGGGTTACTGGGCATTTCTCTCTTGCCTGCCAGTTCCCAAATAAACCACTCTGATATTTAATATTAATTATAAATATTTGGCCAATGGTTTAGAGTTATTCCTAGCTAGCTGTTACATTTAAATTAACCTATTTATATTCATGTAGTATTGCCATGAGGCTGTGTTGTTACCAGTCTGCTGGCATGTTTTTCCTTGGGTGGCTGGATGATGTCTCCCAGATTCTACCCTTCTCTTATATCTCTGCTTGGATTACCCACCTGGCTCTATTCTGCCTCGCCATAGGCCAAAGCAGCTTTATTTATCAACCAATGAGAACAAAATAAATTCACAGGGTACAAAAAGACACCCCACAGCAGTTTGGGAGGTTTAGGAAGTATGGCCTTGCAGGTTAAAGTACATTACTGACCACAGGCATTGAGAGTCCACAGCTCTGCACAACTCAGTTTGCTTTTGTGCCTTCATGTTGGCACTGAGGATGCAGCTCTCTGCTCTACCTGCTTGCTGTCATGCTTCCTCACTTTGATGGACTCTTCTGGAATTAATGTGATGCCATCTTCTCCTGACTCCATCGTGTATCTTCTTAGACTCTTTTCAGCCCTTTCTCCTCGCAATGGCTGTGTCAACCTTAGAAACACTTTTGGGATTGCTCATGACCCTGACACAGCCCTGATGTGCTAACCAACATAATTAATGTTGTACAAACTGAAAATAAACTAAGTAGCTGACAAAGCCATGCATCAAACTTAGTTACCGAGTTACTCAGACCCTCATTTGAGATCGATGGAACTGTGTGGTCTGTGTGGGCTTTTGTCTTTAAAATCACTGTAACCCTCAGCTTCTGTACCAAGAGTCTTTTTGAAGTTCTAGCTTATTGTGAGTCTCTGGTAAAAAATACAGGGTTGTAATTTGGCCTCATAAGCATTCTGGTCCATAACTTTTTCAACAATAAGATAAAATGATCTCTTTCTACCATATGTGGCTTTGGGGCATGGTGTTTTTCTCACATCAGCATACAGGTAACTAATACAGGGGTAAAGGAAGGGAACAAGTGGATGATCACTGTATAAAAGAACACATGGAGCAGGGAGGACCACTTGAAAACTGTTTCTAAAGCAGAAAGTAAGTTCTGTTACCCGTAGAAAGGAAACACCTGAGCAGGGATGTCATCGCCCTCTGTGAACAGCCATGTGCCAATGGCTGAGCCTGACGCACACCCGTGTTTTAACTACAGAACCCACAACACATCTCTATTCACGGCTCTCTCGTGTTTGGACACAGTGTACATCTCAGAAGAGGGAAATGCAGAGTGGAACACACATGTTGTATGACAAATGTGTGGGTGATTCAGAGCACACACCATTTTCCCACACAGATGTTAAGTGGTAATTTTCTTGGTTTGCACACACCTTGCTTTTGTCTCATTGTGTGGCACCTGGCTCTCTGTTCTCAAAGCCACATCACTGACATTTTATTATTTCCTGTCCAAAGAGAGGCTCACTGTGTTTGGGAAATGCAAGCTAAGGATACATTTTGTAAGAAGTCCCGTGTTTCCTGGTTTTAGAAATGGTATTGACTGATTTCTCTGTTTAGGTCTGAATATGAGCAAACAAATGAGGTCAAGGATGGATTGTTACTTTCTTTCCAACTGCATTATTTTATTTAATTTTTGGTTTTCTGAGACAATGTTTCTCTGTAGCTTTGGGGCCTGACCTGGAATTAGTTCTTGTAGACCAGGCTGGCCTCAAACTCACAGAAATCCACCTGTCTCTACCTCCCAAGTGCTGGGATTAAAGGCGTGCGCCACCACTGCCCAGCTCAAGCGCATCATTTTTGTGGGACTTTCTGGGTGTTTCCTGCTACTTTTTGAATATCGCAGTATTAGTAAGATAACTGCCAGGAAGCAAAGTGGTTTCAGCTTGTGTTGGTCTACCACGAGCTCGTTGATGATGGTTTAAAACGCAGTAGATTTTGGCAAGTTTTTCTAAGAAGCCAAGAGTGATCCTCAGGAAACAGGAAATCAAAGTTCCTATCTCATGTGTGCTGTTCCCTTAACAGCACTTGAGGAAGGATGAATATCGACAGCTAGTTTAAATGTAAATGGCAGCTTCAATTTGGACGTAAATGGCTAAAGTGCTGTAGGACTGCGGAGAAATCTGCCTACATCTGTGCTTAGCCTTTCAATCTACTGCTACAGAGCAGCCTGTAGACTTTCCAGTAGCGTTTACCTCTGAACTTACGGGCAATGCATGGTGTAGCACTGTGTATCTCTTCCTTTGCAGGGCAGGTGAGACACAGAATACACAGAGATATGAACAAATGGATCTCAGGAAAATGAAAAGGGACATATCCTTGTCAGACACTGAAAAATGTTTGTGAGGACTGAAGTTTGCCTCTTGGAGCCAAATTAGTTCTCGAAGAACATGCCGTGTATATTAACTTTACAGAGCAGTGTAGGTTTTGTGTTTCACCAAGATTTTTACTTTTCCCCTTGAACTGATTTCTTCGGAGAATGGATTTGGAAGTCGGCAGAGAGTGAGGATGCTGAAAATCCCAGGCAGGCACCATCAAGGTAGACAGCTGAGTAACTGAGGAGTTTGACATCCTCCTCACTCCCAGGATGGGCAGTTGAACTGAATATCCCTATCCTCTTATCATGTATGTGCAGATCATACATGTCCATCAGCAGCCTGGGAGGGAGGTGTGATTTTCACCCACACAGAGGAGAGAAGTGGGGACGACATTCTCATGAGATGACAGGTGGCGGAGCTCCCTTGCTGAGTTCTCACCTTGACTTCAGTTCCGTTCTGTTCTGTTAGGCATGCTCATGGCCCCCACAGTCTGGGTGATTCTTGAAAGATCCCTTCAGGCTGTTTGGAGACTGAAGGCCCAAAACAGACAAGGTCTCTAGTCAAGAACCTGCCTCGGGGGCTGGGAGGTGGGTCAACAGGTAGGAGTGCTTGCTGTGCAGGTGTTCGAATCACCAGAGCCCACATGAACAATCAAGTGTGTTAAATTAAATTTCACTTCCCTACTGATAGTGATACGATAGAACTAACCTGTTATTTAGTAGATAAAATGTAACACATAAAAAGTTTTTCATCATAAGAAAAGGAGAAATTTGGGACTATAAACCTTCTTTAATTTTAATTATTTAAATTAAATCTAAACATGATACATATTTTAATCTTTCATAATGAGTTAGTCCTTATTTGTGATTAGATGGGTTGGTTGGTATTTTATTTTAGAAGAATGTATGTTATAGTAGATTCAGGATTGTTTAAAAGAAGGAAAATATTAACAATTCAGCAGATGAGTGGATATATTTCCACCCAAAACGGAGTCATTAACTAACAAGTGTCAAACTGCTTTTTTCCCAAAGCTGATCACAACCCCCATAGTACGTTGTTTTTTTTTTTTATTTCAGTACCTGCCGTGGTGATTATCTGTATCCATTGAGATCATTGTTCTCTCTGAATCCTTTCTCCCATCTTCTTCCATTAAATCAACTCAGTGAATTACAGAATGGGTGAACTGAAAACCCACTAACTTCATGTGTGACCAGTATAGGTGTCTATTTACACATGTGTTCATCCTGCCGTTCTTCATCAACTAAAGCCATGGCATGGTTCAGAATGACATGGTATGGTTCTCAGACTCATCTTCTGACTCCTTTACAGCTAGGGTTGACCTTGAACCACGGAAATAGCAATCAAGATGGAGGCAGAAGACTTGTTATACTTCTTAGGAGTTCCATGTTTTCTCAAAAGAAAATGCTTTAAACTGGAGAAATCCTGCCCTTATGATTTGTGTCATGAATGCCCTTGAGGAGGATAAAAACTGATATGCCAACTACAGCAGCAGAAGACAGAAAATCCTGCATCCCAGTGGTAATCTCTTAACAGCTAAATCAATACCAGTAGGTACTTAGCTATAAACTTCCTTTTGTGAGAGAGAAAAATAAATCAAATAAATCTTTGTTTCACTTGTTGCCTGTCAGTTAAGTGTGTCTTATAACTCGCTTGGCTAGCCATGCTCCTCCAGGCACGTTAGTAGTGGAACCTTTTCAAAGAAGGTCCATGTTTGTGTAGGCTTGCATTTTAATTCATAGGAATCATGTGGCACATGGCCACAGCTTCTTCTTTTTTTTATGCTTTCCTGGCAAGGATTAGAACTTGTTTTTGTTTCATTTGCTGTCTTATTCACACTTTTCTCTCAACCGTTCTGGAATCTCACTAAAACTTTATTTTGGAATGGAAGCCATCTATAACATTCTTCTGAGCTTTCTATCGTGGGTTCCTGACCTGGCATCTCCTCCTAGAATCTTCATCTTGCTCATTTTTCTGGACCTGAAGAAGCCCTGTCTTTGGCCAGGTCTTTGCTCTGTTCTTTCTCTTCTTCCCTTCTGTTTATTAATTTCTTTCTTCTTTCCAGACCATCACAGAACAGCACGAAAGTGTTCCTGTACTTTTCTATCTTGATACTAACTTGCTGTGATAGTTCTTTCTTCTTTTCGAACTCTTTCCTTCATCCCCCATCTCCAGTCAAAAAGTAAACCCTGTCCCCACTCCAGGTGAAAACTAGAACCTGATCTCTACACACTGTCCTTTTCTAAAGTCCTTTTCAACCCATGACAAACCCCATTTTCGTATCAGTTCCTATCAGCCCCAGGCAACCAGGCTTCTATGACTCACGCTCTGTGAGGAGAATCCACAAGACACCATCACTGCCGTCACCAGTGTTATTTGCTCAGCAGCACATTCATAGTTTCCAACATGCCCGAGTTGCCTGATTCTTTTTTTTAGCATTTCCTTCATCCCTTACTGTTTCTTTCTGTTTTTTTTCCTCACATTAGAACATGAATATTAGAATCCCCCGAGGCCAGGCTCATATCTGTGACAGTGACTGTGTCATCTGTATCTGTATCTATCTTCCTCCAAAATATATCATTCCCTAAAGTAAAAATAACTATTTGCTGATGGACTTTTCTCTGAGATCCAGCTCCTACATTTAAAAAAAATCCCTCTTGGTATGGAGTGTTTATATAACATAGTATAACATAGTTCTCAGATATGACATGTTCATATAAACCAAGAATTCCACCCAACTCCTTCTCCTTTGGGCTATAGCCTTCATTTTCAAAGGAATTTGTGTGTGTGTGTGTGTGTGTGTGTGTGTGTGTGTGCATGAATGTGCATGTGTGTACCTGTGAGTGTTTGTGCACACACGTGAGTATGGGTGTCTGAGGAGGCCAACCATGTCAGATATCCCTGGAACTGCAGTTAAGAGTAGTTCTGAGCTTCCTGACTTGTATGATAGGACATGGGCTGTGGTCTTCTGGAAAAGCAGTGTGAGCTCCTAACTGATGGACTGCCATTCCATCCCTGGTTCCAGTTCTCCTAATGCCAGGAAAAGCTGTTCCCATAATCGGGCATTCTGGAAAGTGGCCATCAACCTTGGCTTTACTCTTTTGTTCATTTCTTACATCCCATCCACTAATTCTGGCTTCAGAGTTTGCTCTGTAAATCAACAACCATAGCAATCACTTATTAAATATAAGTGCTCACATGAAGAACTAACATGATGGACTGGAGAAATGGTTCTGTCTAAAGCGATAACTGTGCTGGACCTGAGTTTGGATCCCAAGAGCTTGTGTGCAGAAAGCCAGAGACGGTGTTGTGTTCCCATCACTGGGCACTTGTGGGCTGGGATGGGGAGCCCTGAGGCTCATTGACCACTCATCCTAGCCAAAACAATGAGCCTGAGGTTTGGTGAGAGACCCTCTCTCATAAACTAAATGTGGAGAGGCTTCATACACCACCCTTGATATATGGCTTCCACACACATGCACATATGCATGTATCCACACTAACAGGTACACACACACACACACACACACACACACACGGGGGTAGAGACAGACAGAGAGACAGACAGAGAGACAGACAGACAGACAGACAGACAGACAGAGGGAACAAAAGTTCTAAGGAGCTTCAGTACCAGTGGTTGGAAAGGTCATGGAGTCCTGAGTTCTCTTACACAGAGCAAACTATGATTGGGAAAACCACACAAAGAGGGTAGAGCTGAAATGATACACTCTTTCCAGTTTTGGTTCTACACCAACATGTGCAGGTACATCCAGACATGCACAGAAGGACATGTGTATCAGCAACGCTCCCAGAAAACCCAAAGGGAACAGCCCAATGCACAGTACAAAGCAAATACTAAACTGAGAGGAAGACTCACAACAGGATAGAAACACAAACAATTAAAAACACACAGATTTGAGATACCTAAAACAAAATGGATGAAATAAGATGGCCAGACGCCTATAACAGTCCTAAACCTCTTATGATTCTGGTCATAAAAGGAAGCCAGATGTGAAGCAACACTGAAGATGATATATGAAGTTTCAAGAGCTGGAAAACTAAACTCTGCCCCTTAGCTGTTATGGCAGTATGCTAAAAAACTACAAAGAACAAGACAATCACTGAAATATAAGTAAAATAAGGAGCAGCCTGGAAGTTTCTGGAGTGTGGGCAAGATTATGGCTTCCTGTCTTGCATTTGATTTTACAACTATGTACTTGTAATGGTTAATCAATCTCTAGATTTTTCTCTGTATGTTTTTGTATGTAACTATTTTATTCATTTATATGTATATTTATAAATAAACATGCCCTGTATGCTATACTAAAATTTACAAGTACGAAATAGGCAAATAACTTCCAAATAAAATTTCCACATTACAGTACATAGATAAATTCATCTACCTGGAGGCTGACACCCTCCAGCTTCAACAGGACTGCAGAGACTCCTTGGGGCATCTTTATAGCCTGTTATTGTCTGCCCACCATCCTGAATCCTTCTTGTTTCTGACTCTTCTATGAACAAGCCATGTTTTCTGCTTCCTCATTGTGTCTTTGCTTCAGGAACCTACCTGGTGACTGTGGATTTGCTGAGCCTGGCCACAAGGTCTTCACTTTAGAAATGAGACCCCACCTCAAGGTTCTGTCTTCTCTGGCACTCCACATGGCTTGTTTTCTTCTCTATAATTAGTTTGTGAGGTGCTTGCTACTGCTGATTAACTGGCTACCTCGATTCCTAGGAATTTCCTAGACTCTAAGAAGTCAATGCCCTTGCTTGTGACTTGGGAGTTTGGCATAACACTGGTTCTTGGCTAAATGACGTGTCAGGAAGAAATGGACACAATAGACTTAGAGTCAAAAGATATCAGGTCAGCTGAAATATTTGAGCAATATCAACAATAGGGGAGGGATAGGAGGAAAGCTGGGGAGAGGGGAGAGTAGACTCAGCCAGCATCAAAAATTAAGTGACATAAAGGGGTGGTCAGAACACTAGGTTTCTCTCTCTATGCCCATGTTTTCCATTGGACACACATAATTACATGTGAGATGAGCTCAGTCATTCAGATAAAGACTGACCTGAATGGGAGTCTCTCAGGAACCAGGGGCTGTAGGCCTTTGGGACTCTGAAGATCTGGGCCCCCCTGCCACATCCCTGGTATCTTTACAGGATTTTCACTTAACCTCCTCTTCCTCTGGCAACAATGCAGCCACAAGGCCATGGTCAGAGTGCATAAGACAGATGAAAGCTGAAGAAACGAGCTGTGTGCTAATTAGCCTGTCCAAAGATCAGTCAGTCTGGAGGGCTCAATGTCTCTCTTCATTTATGTTCAATCTAGAGAAAAGCTGCACATTAGGAGTGAAATCGGAATACTAATTAATTCAAATAAGCAATTTTCCAAACACGTTCTTTGTAGTCATAAACCAGTAGTATTTGAAAATTAATTTCATAATAATAAGCTCTACCCCTTTATCTATTGCTCACAGAGAAAGACACATTGATGTTGCTAATATACACACATGCTCTGAATCAATTTCAATAGCAATATATTAATAACAATAACTCAGACAGTAAAATATGGGTCTCTATGAGAACAAAATCATTTGCCCATGTTAATCAGTCATCAGAATTGATATCCTGTACCAAGTCCATAAGTATAAATGACCAAGATGTCTCAGGGAGCAAAGAGTCATTTTTCATCTCAATCAGTCATCAGGACTGATACCTAGTATCAAGTCTATAACTTTAAATTGGAGTTGGGAGGTCAAATTTTTTAAAATAATATTATAGAATTCAAAATTTCAAGTCTTAAAAGACTTATTTGAGGTTTTGTCATGTAGATCAAGGTTTATTACAGAACATATTTTGTAAAAGACAAAGAGCCTGGCTTGATGTGGTGATACATGTCTATAATCCCAGTACATAGAAGGCTGATACAGGAGGATCATGAATTTGAGTCGAACTTGGCCTGAAAGACATGTCTTAAAAAATAACTTTAGAATGCAGAATGGGGTTTAATTTGATACATCAGAGCCCTGAGTTGCAGGTTTATTTACTATAAAATCAATTGGTGAATTTATTGGCATTTTTCTATTTAAATCAACATATAATAAATTTATATTTGCAAAGAGTAGGAGGGATTAGGAATCCCTAATTAGTGATTAGTGATCCTTCCTGTAATTGTCTTTGCTGCTGTTAGTATCTGGTCATTATTTCTGGTACGTGGTAGCTTAATGAGAAACGCCCTACCCTCATAGGATTATGTATTTGAATGCTTGGTATTGTGCCTTTGCACCAGTTGGTGGCACTGTTTCTGGAGGTTACCAAACCTTTAGACTTTACACTCTTCCTGGAGGAAGTATGGCCCTGGTGGTGCCCGTTAGAGGATGATAGATTTACCTCACTTCCTGTCTTTTCTCTCTGTTTCCTGTGTAGATAAAAATGTGATGGACCAGATTTCTGCTCCTGCGGCCATGCCATACACTCCCTGCCATGAGGGACAGACAGTAGCCCTCCAGAAGTAAGCCAACAGAAAGCCCGTATTCCTAGGCTTCCTTTGGTCATGGTGTTTTATAACAGTAAGAGAAGTCACTAATATACCAGGCACCAGACTTTTGAAATGATCATCTTTTTTGATATGTAGCTTACTTGAAATAAATTTCACTTATTTCTAGTACTTAACAATCCTGGTTTCCTGAGAGTCGTGGCTTATTAGCTTCTAAAATAGTGGTTCTCAACCTGTAGGTCTTGACCCTCTTGATGGTCCCATATCAGATATCCTGCATACCAGATATTTACATTACAATTCATAACAGTAGCAAAATTACAGTTATGAAGTAACAATGAAAGAATTTTATGGTTGGCGATCACCACAGCATGAGGGACTGTATTAAAGGCTTGCAGCAGTAGGAAGGTTGAGAACCACTGTATATGCACAGCTAACTATAATTGACCAAGGTTTTAGGAAGTTTTTAAATTTATATTTATGACTGATTCAATCTGTTGTTTCTTTTTATTATTTTTATCACTTTTTACATCAGGGTTATATTTACATATTACTGAAAAAAACATTAGTTACCTATTTTTTAGATTTGTTTTTCTTAGTTATGTGAATATGTATGCTTCTACATATGGGCATATACCTGTGAGTGGAGGTGTTCTTGGAGGCCAGAAGAAGGCATCAGGTCCCCTGAAGTCGGAATTACACATGGTTGTGAGCCACCAGACGCAGCCCTGGGAAGCAGGCTTAGGTCCTCTGCAAAAACAGGGAGCTTCTTCAGCTTCTGAACCATCTCTCCAGTCCATCAATGTTCAATTAGTAAATTAGCACAAATAATGAAGCCAGTGCTCTTGGGAATAAAAAGCAAAACAAAGAGTTTGCTCATGTTAGTCCAGAGAGATGATGCATATGTAAATCTCATGAAAAATATTCATAAGTATGTGATGTGGGGTTTCCCTCTGTATGCCATGAATACCATTGGATAATAAAAAATTGCTTCGAGTCTATAGCTGGGCAGAACAGAGCTAGGCTGGAAAAACTAAACTGAATGCTAGGAGAAGAAAGGCAGAGCCAGAGAGAAGCCATGTAGCCCCGGAACTTTACCCAGCAAGCCTTATGTTCTCTGTTGCCCGTGTGAAGGATGAAATTTTAGCTCTACACATTTTGCATGCAGTAAGACACTCTAGCACGCGTCCCTGTGACTTCGTCGTCGTAACCCTGGCCTTGTCCATATTCAGTTCCCAGAATGTTCGTCTTTCCAGACGCTGTGTCCTGAGCCTCACCCACCTTCTGGGGTCTCACTCAATGCCCTCAGGATTAGACAAGCTTCTGAAAACTACAGCCAATTTTAGAAAGGACAGTGTCATCCTCTGCAGGTTCCACAGAACTTCTCAATCAGACCCCCACAAAGCTGAAAACCATTTCCTGCAAGTAAAAGGAGGGGTTTTCTGCTTTTTGTTGAGAAATGACCCCTAGAAGCCACCACTGATTATCTCATGGTTAATAGGGTAATTTTTTTAAATAGGACAATGATGAGACAATGGCCACTCTCCAGTCACTGCGCACATTGACTTACTAACTAATCCTGTGGGAACCCTATTTTTCTCTGAGAGGAGAGTGATTCCCATTTGCTGAGTCTTGGGGAAGAAAGAGCCTGATGGGTGTTGCCATATTATTCAAAGCAGGCTAATGCTAGATGATAGGTTTCCAGGCCCCAGATTATCCAGTTCTCAGAGCACACCTGTATTATAGGAAGGAGGGAGTGTGCACAAGGATCTGAGTGGACAGTAACGTGTGGTGTTGGTCTGCTTTTTTAAAACCTGAAACATAATTCTTTTTTGAAATGATTTTATTTAAAAATCATTGTGTGTTCATAAAATGTCACTGCCCCTTTGTTCATTCTTAATTAACTCACATGATGAAAAGAGAGAATAGATTCCTACAAGTTGTCCTCTGACACCAGCATGTGTGCTCATGTACATTAGTACACACTTGAATATACACAAATAAATAAGGGAATGAATAAGTAAAAATAATACCATTTGTTAAAAAGACATCATTTCAATGTTACAACATCAAAGCAACACACTCTTAGACTGTTATAGCATTTTACCTTGGTTTTATTACACAAAGACTGTGTGTGTGTGCATTGTGTGCATGTGTGTGTGCATGTGTATGTGCACGTGTGTGTGTATGTGTGTGTATACATGCATAGAAATGAGCTTCCCTGGGCCTGTCTACGTAGAGCTCAGATGTTCATGTTACTCCCCCACTCCCACCTTACATTTTGAGGCCGAGTCTCTCTCTGAACTTGGGGCTCTCTGCTTCAGGCTGGTTGAGTTGCCAGGGATCCTCCAGGACCAAGATGACTCCAACAGTATAGAGTTGCCAGGATTCTGAACTCATGCCTTTCTGGTTGCACATGCAGCAAGCACATTAGCACCGAGTTTCCCTTCTAGCCTCACACCTGATTCTGATGAAATATTTTCTAGATAGCCCCACAGGCCAATCTAATAAAGGTAATTCCCTATTGAGATCTCCATTCCCAGATTTTAGATTGTGTCATGCTGACAACTAGAACCGACTATTTTATGGTCCACCTTTGACTTTGACCTCATGTGACCAGGTATCTGTCACGTGGTTTGCCCAGGGGTCACTCCCATTCTTATGGTCACATCATGTCATTTTGCTCTAACATTCTCCTCATTTTTACCTTTGTCCATTGTTTGTAGGAAAAGCAATCAGTCTCCAGTTCCATGACTGATCACCTGACCTCACTTGGAATCAGAGTAATAGAGAGTCACAGCAATTGGCTTGAGAGAACATAGTCTGCCTTGTGTTCAATTGCAGTGACCTCCAGACTTGTGCTGTAATTAGAGACAAGCTTCCCATAATCCCCCATACCCACCTTCAGATAACTCACCGAACCTGTAGCCTGTGAACGCTACATCTACTAGGAAACATTCAGCAGCTCATAAAGAGAATCTGCTAAGAATGAGGCTATCTGAGAAAAGAAGTAGGCAGGAAACGAAAGTTAAAACCCAGCTAAGGGTGTCCTATATGTGACTAAGTCTGAAGCAACTCCACGAAGTCAGCAGGACCTGGATGAGTGTTCCCTCGGGTTTCTGCCACCTGCACAAGAAACAAATTAACCTCTGTGTATAAAGCCGTGCGACAAATCCCAGAGTCAGGGACTTACCCAAATGCTATGTCATTTCTGCAGAGACCACAATCCTCTGTGTCAGGATGGCCAGATGTACTCAGATACTGAATGCTTCCAATTCACCAGGCATCTAGCCTTTCCACTGCTCTTGTGGGTATAGTGGCTGCCTTATTTTTGAAATCACTTTTCTAGGTTTTTTTTTTTAATGAGTATGAATGCATTTTTCAGAAATCTGAACCAACAGAGGTGTGGAAAGGATTAAAACACATTGTGCTGGCCACACTGCCCTATGTGGAAGTGTTTTTACCTTTGGACTCTCTAATACATCTTTCTGTTAAAACGCACACACCTGATAATGCTGTGAGCCTTGGTATAGCCATTGCCCAAGACTAGCAAATCCGAATGCAGCAGGAACCCAAGCAGAAAAACTGCCAAGCCAACCATTTGGCCATGTTTAGCCCAGTGGAGGGAGCTGTTCTAATACTACAGGATCAGAGGCTAAAGTCACACGTCTCCTCCTCCAGACCTTAAGCAAACCAAGAAAACTGGGATGATTTCTGATTTTGGTTAACAAGGGGATAATCATATTTCAAACGAAGATAAAAATATTCTCCCGTCTGCCTGGATTTTCAGCATCATTTCTAAGTGAACTGTCCTCAGGGTGTGACTTTTCTGCACGATGTTTTAGTCCACTACCTTTTGTGCTTTGACACTTTCTGCCTCTCCCTGGTTAGAAGGGATTTCTGAGAAGACTTTAACAGCCTCAGATGTATGATGTTCATGCTTGCTCTAGCTCACAAGCCAGTAGACTTTCAGAGATAGTCAGTGCTCAGGGCTTCTGCAATCCTGTCTCCTCTAGGCAGAGAAAGCTGCGGCATGTTGAGGGAAAAATAATGATTTCTTAAAGGGAATAGAAACACGCACAATAATAAAGAAAGGACTTAGCTTTTCTCTTGCTCCCAGAAGGGAAGATGGGTGTCTGATGAACACCCACTAGTTTAGGTCCAGGAAAATAGAGCAGAGAAGGAATAAAGAGACTGCCTTCTTTGAAGTCATTTCACATTTTATAATACAAGGAAATGATTTGCCTGGGTTATTTTAAGTGAAATAGGGGAGGGAAAGAGAACTTTGATGCAATATATACTGTTAAATGAGATTTTCTTAATTTCTGAAGTTTTGGGTAATCTTTTCCATGTCATATGAAAGACTTGATCTGAGATAAAAAAGACCCAAACTGCTTTACTTTCAGGCTCCCTTTTAATGCGTGCCAACTTTTATTAGATTTGATCTCTCAGGAACAATGAGCTCCCTGCTCCCTGATCATCCCCATATCTTGGCTACAGTAATTACTGAGGGATGCTGTCCTAAAATCTGGGTTCCTAGAAGTGATTACTGTCATCTTAAAAATGTAATTCTAAGCAGGATGCCTTATTTTTAGAAAAGGGGAAAAATCACTTCTCTATGAAGCCATAATGGGGGCAGAGGTGTGGATGGAAAAATAATCTTAAATACATTATGGATAGGTTGGACTGTAATAAACCTAGGAAGTCTTCTGATTCTGAGAAACAGTGGGGAGTCCATCAGAGATCAAAGCTTAGTTACAGCGAACCACATTAATCTAGGCACGGGGATGGATCATAGGGGCACCATGTAGGCTCATGCGGGGGGCCACTCAGCCGGCCAGTTCTGGCTTCCCACCATCTCCATGAGGTCTGATAAAGACCCAATGTCCGGACTGAAGTGGGAATCTTTCCAGAGCTGTGGCTGTGACTTGCATGTTTTGCACTGCTATGACTTTTTGGAGGTCTAGGCGATTATATTCTAAAGGGCGGATCTGAACCCCATTTGGAGCCTGCGAGCATGATGCCTGAAGCCCACGATGACTGCTTGCTGCCTACAAGTGCCCATGACACCCACTGGTTTGATTTTCCTGGGAAGAGCTTGGTGACCGTGTTTTCTGGCATTTTTAGGCATTTTGATGGAGGGATGAGCAATGCTACCGTCCCTGGAACTTGGTTAATTGTATCCCATCCCTTTGTAAGCTCATTTTTAAGCCAACTTCCTCATTACCCTAGCCATGATTTTTTCAGCCAATAGAAAGAAGTCTATTTTTGTGCTCATTGTTGCTGAGGTCTGAAAAGACCTGCAAAGAGGTCTCTTTCCTCCTCCTTCTCCCCCTCCTGTGCTCCTACTCCCTTCCTCCATGCCTCCACCCTCCCCTACTTCTCACCCTGTTTCCCTTTCTCGTGTCATCTGTAAATAAACACATTGTGGAGCAGCTAAACCAATTAACCTCAGCTTCCTTTTGTGTTGAGGACACTTTAAATCTACGAGTTTATATTTTGTTGCAAAAAAGAATACAGTAATTTACAAACTACGGAATGAGCTTACCATGTGCCAAGTGAGGGATATATAAAAAAAAAACATGGGTAAGCTTTATGTAAAGATTCTCTAAGAATGAACCTTCTTCTATGCTGTGATCAGTGGATTTGTCCACATTATGCATGTATGAAATTCTCAAGAACAAAGATGTTTCTTCAGACTTCACCAGAAAAAGTGTGATTATTTCCTTCAAATGCCCCATTACTTGGAATTTGGTCCATTGTCTCCTTAAAATAATCCCCTTCTTAGATGCCTGGCTTACCAGCTTCTGCCATCCTCATCACTCGTCATAATTAGCTCCAGCTGCCGACTCGGCACAAACCTGGGTAGGGGAGGCCGCAACTAAAGAGTTGCCTACATCAGATTCATCTGTGGGCATGTCCCTGGGGGCATTTCATAGCTAGTATAGGAGGCCCAGCTCACTGTTGGTGGTGCCCCTGGGTATTTGATAGCTAGTATAGGAGGCCCAGCTCACTGTTGGTGGTGCCCCTGGGCATTTGATAGCTACTCTAGGAGGCCCAGCTCACTGTTGGTGGTGCC
>LOEQ01007769.1:24703-43481 GCA_001685075.1 Bramus lutescens | reverse complement strand
ACTGTTGGTGGTGCCCCTGGGCATTTGATAGCTAGTATAGGAGGCCCAGCTCACCGTTGGTCGTGCTATCCCAAGGCTGGCGTGCTTGGGCAGTGTGAAGAGGTAGCAGAGCAGCTGGACCAAGCCAGTAAACAGCACTCCTCTGTGGCCTTGATTTCAGCTCTTGTGTCTAGGTCCCTGCCTTGAGTTCTTGCTCAGGCCTCCCTCCATGCTGGACAGTAAGCTATAAGCCAAGCAAACTCTTTCCTCCCAAAGTTGCTTTTGATCATGGTATCTTTTACAGCAACAAGAAAGAAAACTAGGACACCCAGAGAGGCTGCCTCAGTTTACCAGTTCTGTATGTGGTAATATAGTCCCCTCCCTTCGTTCCATGCCCACCCCTTCACACCACCTTCACACCACACACACACACACGCACACACACACAGTCATGCATGTGTGTATACTTTTATTTGTAATATATTTTATTTGTTCTTTGATAGCTTCGTGCATGCACACAATGGACTTTGATCCCACCCTGCCCTGACTCCTGTTCCATTCTGCTGACATTCTAGCATAGTCCCTCTTCCCACCTCTGTGTCTTTTTGTTGCTTTATAACTTGATGAATTCAATTCATGCTGTCTACTGGAATGTCAGCTTTTCTTGTCTTGAACCTGGGCAAGCATCCCCGTCTACAATAAGATCATGAACACGACAACAGCCATGACACATCCAGAAGGCAGCTTCTCACAATAACCCTCCCACCCTCCAGCTCTCACATTGTTCTGGCCGCACTCCATCACACATCTTCCCTCAGCCTTGGGGAGGGAGAATCCTCTTATCTTTAGGGGCTCACTCTTGCTATGAGAGTCACTGGATCTACTTGCTCATCGGTTTCATCCAGTGTTTTTCATGGATGCCTTAGCTCCACACAGCAGATGCCCATTTTATTTGTTTGAACCTGAGTGGCCCTTGCAGAGCAGGCCCCTGTAAGTGAGACATACATGACAGCATTTTGTCCCAAACTGGAAGAATTGACAAAACACTAACATCGTCCCAGTAATGCTTCTGCATGCAGCTCCTCCACACAAATGCCAGTTTCCTGCCTCAGCTGCTCGCTCTCCTCTGTCTGTGGACAGGGCCATCTGTTACTTTGCAGTTGTGACTGTTTCTGCAGATGGGTACTAAATTGCAGACATGACCAAGAGCTCAGAGCAGCGCTTGTCACCAGCCTTTGCCAATGTCATTTTAAGTGTTCCTTTTTGACACTGGACCAGTTATTCAGCAGAAGCACCCCATGAAGATCATATTAATGGTCAAGGTAGTTTTGTAACGGTTTGAAGTTGTTCTCAGAATTGGAGAAAGCTGGCTCATCTGCGAGGACCAGCTAGTCTACTGAGAAGCACTCAGGAGGACAGAAATGAACTTTTAAAAGGGACTCCTGTGTACATCATATATGTGACATGTGTTCCGGGCACACAGATGCAATTTCAGAAAATCCATTTGACTCTTCCCCCAGCACCCAAGTGTTTACTCAGACACTGCACAGATTTGTGTGTAAGTGTGCCTCATCACTAATCAGTGAGCTGTAGGAATCTATTTAAATGACGCTCCCAGTTTTGGTCAGTCTATCCTGGTGACAAAAGCCATGCCAGGCTACACAGAAAAGAGTGTTTTCCATCTGTGGCAGGTGTTTGCTAATTATTTTTCTTAATTTTGAGTTTGTCATCCTGTTAATTAAAAGGGAGGGTATCACAAACATTTTTAGAGCTAATGAGTTTTTTTTTAAATACAGCAGTATATTTCAAACACTAAATGCATTGGCTGATGTATTTGTATTTGGAGGGCAGTGTAGTGAATACGTGCTGTTCTTGATACCGACCTGTCTCTAGAGTATTGACTTGACCATTCCCTCCTCTAGGTCAGAGCGGGCACTTAACCAAACAAAGCAGACCAATCAGGAATCTTGATGATACATGATATCATTTGTCTCGGGAACATGAAATGAATCCAGGTAAATAAAGTTCATGACTTCTTGGGATTGACTGTAGTAAGCATATAGAAGGAGGGCAGAATACCTGGATACATGGAGGACATCCTATGTAAGAGAGTAGCTGGAGTGCCGTAGACAGGGGGAGGTGGAATGGAATTGAATATTCCCAGTGGAAACCAGTGAAGGTGGAGGAAGAGAGGTGAACAAGAACAGGGCTTGGGAGGGCTGCTGAGCAGAGACTTGCATCCTAGATCCAGCTGTGTCACCGAGCAGGCATGCTCTCCCATGTCCCCAGCCTTTCCAATCCCTTCCCTATGCAACCGAGCAGGCATGCTCTCCCATGCTCTCAACATTTCCAATCCCTTCCCTAGAGTTGGACTCACAAAGCCCAGGGTGGTGGTCTGACGCCTCAAAGTCTTGCAAAGTTTAGTCTTGACATCCATCTAGTCTTTGGCTCTTCATCCGAAACCTCAAAGACAAGCTTAATTACAAATCTTGTGTAAATGACTTATGATTACATATTCTTTTAGGCTAATCCTAGAGATGATTGAGTAACACTGATCAGCACGGTTGAGACCATCTCCTTCAATGACTGGATAAAGTCACTCTTAGGAAAGTTCAGTGTAGCATGAATAATAAAAATCCAGAGACAGAAATTGGGTTTTAAGCCAAAAACCACTAAAGCAATGCAGTCAGGCCACTAGAGAAGTCTTACCTCTACCAAGGCTGGGCGACCATAAACTAAGCAGACTGCCTTTCTCTCCTCTCATTTTATATTCCCTCTAGTGCTGGGATTAAGGGCGTATAACTCCTTAGAACTGGGATTAAAAGTGTAGGCCACCGCCACCTGGATTTATTTCTGCATTGATCTTGTGTAGCCTTGGACTCACAGAGATCTATCTCTGTCTTCCAAATCCTGGGACAAAAGGTGTGTGTCACCATTGCTTGACCTCTAGTGGATTTAGCTTTGCCTCTGGTCTTCAGGCAAGATTTATTTATCAAAATACAAATAATATACCGCTATAGCTCAAACTCCCAAGAGACAAAAAGCAAAAACAAAAACAAACATAGAGCCCCTTCTCATATTTACAGTTTCTTCCAGGCCTAGCTCCGGAGAGAAGAGGTGGATCATTCCATAATCTATTCCATTTCAATTTCAAAAGATGATGCCTTTGATCAAAGGACACTGTGAACAGCACACTTCCATAAAATGAATCCTGACAATATTCCTTCAAATATGTGTCTTATTTAGCTTTCCGTTTGGAGGGAACATGGAGGTTGCCAGAACAGATGAATGAAAGTGATACAGGGGATGCTGGAGGCTGTCACTTGTTCTGGTTTATAGAATTTCTGTAGTTTTCTGAACCTAGGGGTTTTAATCCAGACAGCACTGCTTCTGAGCCCAGGGTGTGTCTGAATACACTCACCGTTTCCCCGGGATAATGGATGTCGTAAAGAAATGCCCCCTTGACCACCAGGATGGTCAAGCTTGGGGACCTCATTGTTTGAGAATAATTTACCTACGAAACTGGAATGCATAAACTATTCTTAGATTAAATTCTCAGGCTTCCGTGTGCTGTATGCTTCAGATCATCAGGGAAGTGGGGCTAAGTAATTCACCTATTGCCTCATGGTTTGCTGACTGAAAAAAAAAAGAAATTAGTGGTATATCCCTATCTAAGCATCTAAAATAGTTCTTACCACTAGGAGTATAGCTCAGTTAGCATGAAAGCATGAAACTCTAGGTTTAATCACAAATCCCAATAAAAATGAGTGTGATGGTGCCTGTAATCCTGAAATCCAAGCAGTTGGGAGGTAAAGGCAGAAGGACCAAGCTCAGTTACAGCAACATAAAGATTTTGAGGCCAGCCTGGGATTCTTGAGATTCTGATTCAACAACAATAGCATATTTTATCATTTTATTTTACATGGGTGTGCATCTGCACACAGGCAGGCACTTACATAAGCATGCTCACGTGCACCCCCTCACACACACTAAGCACTCTTGACTGCTTATGTGTGGCCACCTGAGAGACACTGTTTGTAAGTTAGCCACCTACCATAAACCCCTTTGAGAAATCTTACACACACAAACCTGTCTGATAATATTTTTAAAAATCTGACTAATTTGGTATCTGGCTCACAGGGTGACCTCTCTTGCTATAGAACTGTGTGATCATAAATCGAATATAAATGTGCAGTGAACCAGATGTAATTTTAATTTTCCACAGTTTACTTCTGACCCTGTATCCATGACAGAGATTATTCTTGACCATGTTAATAAATGCTAAGTATTTGTTATATAATTTGGAATCTATGTTGTTTAAATCGATTTGTTGACTTTAAATGTCCATCTCTTTGACACATGCTTTCTTAAAATATCATAGTTTCTGATCTCAGAGGTAAAATTTAGAAAAGAATGTAGAGAGCTTATTACAATGACCCAAAACCTTTACTTACCCAGAGGTGACAAATTCTAACGGACCATAATGGAACTCAACTGAAGATCCAGGATTTAACTATTAATTGGATTATTTGATCCTTTGTTTATTTAAAGCTAGAGTTGACACAGGAGGAATTTTATTATGAATCTTGAATACGTAGAACTGACACTCTCTGGACTACACTGCCTGTGTAGCCTTCTTTCCCTATAGCAACATATGTATCAGTTACCTAAAGCTGTGTAACAAAGGATCTAAGATGCAGCTGCTTAACAAAGGGGATAATTGAGAGCACATGGTTTCCTTGCATGAAGAATTGTGGGAGAACTCAATTGGCTGTCTCAGTTTCCTTGCATCCCATGAGGCAGCATTCAAAGTGTTGGCTGTAGCTGCAGTATTTCAGAGTTCACCTGGAGGAGGACCTGCTTCTGAGTTCCTACCACATGTGGCTCTCAGAAGTTGTCGGGTTCTCTTGTCTGTTACCCAGAGTCCTTTGTCCCCAGCCATGTGACACCCTAGAAGGTTACATGCAATTGAACCTGGAAAGAGATCTTCCCAGCTTCACTTTGCTCATTTATTATGGATGTGCTAATTTATCCCTCCTACTCTGTGCAGTGCCAGCAACTCAGCAGGGGCCCCTTGCGCAAAGTCTGGAACAAGAGCATCCCCAATCCACTGAGCACCATGAATCTTCTCTTCTGCCTCCCATTGGTAGGACCATACCTATGGAGTTATCATCCATCCTCTGCTTCCACTAATTTGCAGGAACAAGTACAAATTCACATCTAAGATGCAATATGCCTAACTAAATGGGGGTAAGCAGAGATGACATGAAGCATGCGCAGATTAAGTAAGTATAAAGTAGGCCAATCATCTGCTTAACAAATGGTTTGATAACTTGTAGAAACTTGTTTTACACTAAAATAATTAAGTGGAATTTGATTTATAAGTCACCATGGTTATGATAAATATGGAGCCTAGAAAACTCTGAACACCTGCTTTGAAATCCAGTCCCATTTGATTCAGCCTCATTGCAAAGCGCTTGTTCCAGAAATATTCTGTACACAAAGAAAAGCAAAAAAAATTCATAAAAAAAAACAACCAACCAACCAACAACAGCACAATACTAACCCAGGACTACCAACAGAAAGGTAGTTGACAAACTGGGGAAAATTTGGCCAGGAACTACAGACCTGAACCAGAAGCCATAAGTATGTTGGATAAGTCAAAAAATAAAAAAACTGAGCAAAATTTTCTTGCTTCCAGGGAAAGCGTAATGAGAACAGAAAAAACGGGAAGCTATGTGCAAAAGGGGTCCAGGCATCTCCCCAGAGGAATGTTCCCATGGGATGGAGAGAGAACACACTAAAGAGAGACCACTGTGACACAGGAATTAATCTTGACTTGAAGTGTATCTATGAAGGGAAACACAAGACAGCAGGATGTACCATCTCTGCTATGTGGGCATTATAATTCAGACTGTCTAAGAAAAGCCTGTGAAGTGGTGATTTAAAAAGATTGTAAATTATGATCCCAGTTTCTTATTTTTCTCCCCACTTCTTGAACTCTCAACCTTCTGCCTCTCCCTATCTGAACTTCTGCCTCTGAAAATGCGCTTGTCCTAGAGAAAATACTGATAAATTCACACTCGTCCTTCAAAAACAATTTTCCTCCTTGTATTAGCCTGTCAGGGTTGTCTGAGATCAGAACAAGACCTTGTGGAGCTCTGAAAATGAACTTGGTTAAGCTGTGTTGTTTCAACCCTGCTCCTGTAATGATCTCCGGGAAGCCTGAGAGGCAGGGCATGGACTGGAATTTTAAAGACCCTCTGTCCTCCACCATGTCTGTGTTGGCCCTAACTTGGGGAGTGGGCTGAGAGCCACCTCTTGATTATCCAAATATTGATGTCCCTTTTTCCTCAGCAGGGGCTGAGCTGTTGAAAACGAGTCTCAGGAGGAAAGAGAGAGACAGGCAACATGTGTTTCTATAAGCCACATGAGGGAACTGCTCTAAAATGCAGAAAAATACCCTTTCTTGTTGCCACTCAAGACAGTTTGTAAACATATACCACATGTCTGTGGTGTTTCAAAGAATTCTGGGAACAGTGGTAGCCACCATGCCATGAGTACCCACAGTTTGTTGTATTGTTGTTTCTTAATAACTTTCAATAATATTAAGTTTTTTTTTTCCTTAAAAGACATTTTAATTTAAAAATGATTACATTCTTCTTGTATGTTAAGGATACGGCACACCACACAGTGAACATGTAGAAGTCAAAAGAGAATTTACAGCAGTCAGTGCTCTACTTCCAACATGTGGGTCCCAGGGATTGAACTTAAGCCATCAGGCTTGGCGGCAACCACCTCTATCTGCTGAGCCCTCTCACCATCCCAAGTTTCTGTATGTGTCTTCTGAATTGAATCAAGGATGTAACTGCCGATTCAGTACCAGCATCCTTGGGTAAAGAACCTCCTTGGCTCTATGGATGTGAAGCCTTGAGGAAGTTTCCCAGTGCCTCTGGGCCTCCATTGTCTCCCCTGTAACACAAACGGTGATGAGGATTACAAGGTTAATGAAGCAGAAAGGGCTGTGTCCACTCCCAACAAAGATTCAGCCAGTGCGGTTTCTGCTGTTCTTCCCTACTGAAAACCACAGCCTGTGTTGTACGTCATCAACAAACACTTCCAACAAGTTTCTTTTCAAGGCCAGGATCCAACGGCAGAATTTGAATTTCTGAATGGAGAATGAACTGTTATTCTAGAGGCTGATGAGATGGCTTAGTGGGTAAGGGAGCTTGCTGCCAAGCCTGACCACACAGGACCCACATGGTACAAAAAGATGTGAGTGGTATAAGTTGTCCTCTGACCTCAGTTCTCTATCCCTACACAATAAATAGATAAGAGAACCATGTATGTGTGTGTTACTTTTATTTAGCGCTTATAACTGGATATTTGGTGTGCAATTGAGTTCAGATTAGATACACTTCTATCATTTTCTGCAAT
Source organism: Bramus lutescens (assembly GCA_001685075.1). NCBI lineage: Eukaryota > Metazoa > Chordata > Mammalia > Rodentia > Cricetidae > Bramus > Bramus lutescens. The sequence continues at coordinate 36,065 of LOEQ01007769.1, read as the reverse complement.
CGTAATTATATACATCTAATATAATATAATATATGTATGTAATTACTATCTCAACTTCTATAGACTTCCTTTTTCCTCTTGCTTTTTAAAAATATTTCCCCCAGATGTGATGAGATTCTTTATGCCACTGTTCCTGAATAATTTTCCTCTCCTCTGCCCCCTCCCACTTTTCTTTCCTTCCAGTAACATGTTCTCTTCAGAATAATTGAGGGCATTTGCAGTGTTTGAACTCTAGCCATACCTTTTTCAAGCAGAGATCTTTGTTCAGGGTGCAAAGCCACTATTATTTGTGTTATTGTTTCATTCTGACCTTCTTTGGGGGAAATTTAATCTCTGCCAATTTAGAAATTCCTTTCATGAAAGCCTGCTTGCAGTAAAAGTTGCAGTTTTTGTTTGTAGAAACCCAATGCATTTCACTTTCCCCCACAACCAAAGGGTCCCTGGTGATAACCTCTGTGCTGGCTCTTTAAAGACTGGCTCTGTAGGGGAGACCTGGCAAACCTTTGCTTCCTTGTTCCGGGTGTGCTTTGCTGTAGTAGCCGCCCAATCCCTCAGTTCTTCGCTGCATCTCCAGTCTTCTCCCTGTCCCCTAGCGTTTACTATAGTTTCTCTGTCGTTCATTAAGTCCACCATAGAATCATTAGGTCTCTGAAGAGTCCTGCGTAGTAATTTCCCTCCTGTACTGGCAGGACTCTCAGAGGTCCAGCATGACTCTCCCCTCTCCTTATCTTTTCTCCTCTGTTTCCCAACTTCCACCTCTGGCCAGCAATTGGGGTAATGCCAGTATCGCTGCTTACTAATCACCATTTTCAACAACTGTCTTATTTGGTGTGTAACTCTCTACTTACCTGATAACAACTATTTTTTATGTTACAACTATTTTTAAAATGATTGTATTTTCTCCCTCTGTGTCCTTTGTAGCGAGGTCTTCTCTTGATGAAGTCTTTTGTCTCTGTTATTCTGTGCCTTCAGACATTTTTTTTCTGAAAATAGTTATTTTTATTACATATTAAATAATTCTATTATGGCAAGTTCCTGGAACCCAATTTGCTGATTCCTGCAGATAGTGACTGGAACCCTATTCTCTGTTTACTGTGGATAGTGATATTTGCTCTTGGACTTTGCATCCTTCTAGTTTCATGATCTCTGACTCTAAACTCATATATATCTGATCTTTACCTGGAAATTTTGAGCTTAAATCAAGGTCACGTATTTTATTTTATTTTTCAACAAAAGGGTTTACATTTGTTCTTAATTCAAAACTGTAGGCTTGAGCCAGTGAGCTGGCCCGGCAGATAAATCCGAGATGCTTGCAGCCAAACTGAATGATTTGAGTTCAATCCCCACGATCTATACGATGGTGAGAGATCCAACTCTTGAGAGTTGTTCTTTGACCTTCACACACATGTCATGGCAAGCGTGCCAGCACACACATACATGATAAAATTAAATAAATAAATCTTAAAAAATAAACCCTAAACAACTAGAGGTTTTACTCAGGTGGAACATTTAAAACCGAAACAAGCCAAATAGCATGAACCAAACAAACTCAGGAAAGTTGGCTTGATTTGAGGTATTTGTATAAATTTCAGTATTTCACTATGGGTAAACACCTTAGAATCCCAGTCAGGATGGGTATATTCAGTTATTTTTCTGCTATCCTTTGTAACTGTTCTCTCTGACTTTCCTGGTTTTCATCCATGGGTTCTGTTCTGTGGCAGTGTTGATCCATGTGAGGCTAAGGGACCTCCATGATCTTGTCAATCAGAACTTCCCTAACCGCATCTCTGGCTGTTTTACTTTCAATTTCATGACCTGAAAATGGAAAGAGATCCCAGTTGTAGAACAGAAATAGATGTAGCTCACTGTACAGACAAAGGATGGTAACAAGTCATAGGTCAGAGGAATCTGCATTTTGAGAAGGGGAGGTTTAAGTTGCAGTCACAGTACAAAAGGAACATGCTCATAGCTGATGATCCCTTCCAATATGTAGCTGGATGGTGTAGAAACAGGTTCCCAGCTGACGAGAACTGTTCCCATATATAAGAATTCTACAGATAAGCAGTTGAGTCTAATTCATCTCCAGCACTAAAGACAAATCAAGGCAAGGCTAGCATATACTTTCAACGTCAAGGACCTAGACATCCTGTGTTCTTACTTTCAGAACAATCTGATCTACCAGAAATTGTAAAGTTAATATCAACAAGAGGAAAGTCTTGAAAACATAGGAGGTTAAAGCTATCCCCAAATCATAATCACTGAAATTGGAATTTCAGCATGTAAAATCTTCATTCACTCCACACACCCACCCAGTATTCACGACACAGGAAAAGAAGGAAGTCAACAGGAAAAACAAAGGGAGATTGGGGAAACAAAGCCAAGGAGCAGAATGGAGGAATAAAAACTATACATGTAGAAGGCCTGGCCAGAGACTTGTTTGTTTTATCCTCTAACACCTTGCTCATGGGCTGTCTTACCAGAATCACACAATGTATGCTTGCTGAGCAGGTATAAAGCAGTGGTGGCCCATCCTCCCAGGGAACGTTGACCTCCCTTTAACACTGTTATCTTAAGAAATCAGTATAATGTACAACTCTGTCAAGAGTCTGGGCTCTGGCCCTCAAACATACTTTGATAAAGCATTGGCTGCATAAATTAGGTCTTGAGAATCTGCGCTTTGTCTCTACCCCTCTCTAACAGATGTCAAGAAACCATGCAGACTTTCTGTGGCTGCGATGTTGAAGCGGGATGATTCCCTGGGCTCCGTGGTTGCTGATACATACCGCGTCCTCCGGGGGCTTATCCTTTCTCTCCTCACAGATACAAAGCCAGGGATGTGATGACCAGTCAGCCTTTTGTTTCATGGTGAAGTGCTTAAATAAGTGCAAAGAATCCAGAATCAACTTTCCTGTGAAGAATAGGCACAAACCCAGCACTTGGGTAGCTGGGAAGTCAGCAGCGCCTAATGCCTGACTTTATGACCCTGGTTGGAGCTACAGGTCCAACCTGCTGTATTTTAGCCAAATACTGAACTTTGTTTTGTCCATGAAGATCTAAAGAGTTGGGATTGCTAAATAAATTTCCTTTCCAGACCACAGGGGATGGATAGGAGAGATCTGAATGTGCTAATAAGAAAAAAATCACATTATTGAAGCTTTGAAAAATCACATGTTGTGTGTTATACGTGTATGCGGGTGCACATGGATATGCACACACATGTGTGCACACACAAGCATGTGGGGGGACTTTGGATGCTACAGGTGGTTGTCAGATCCCCTGGGGCTAGAGTTACATGTGATCATGAGCCTTCTGACATGGGTTCTGAGAACAAGCATGGGTCCTTCTTAGGAGCAGAAAGCAGTATTAACCATTGAGCAATATCTCCATTTCCAGAAAAGCACATTTTTTTTAAAAAAAAGGATTCAACAGTCTTTTTGTAGTATTAGTTTAGTTATATTTCTGTCTCTGAGCAAAATCTTTAGGAAAATATCTGTTTCTGGCACCTTGTTGGTTTTGCGCACTTTGATCCATGAACGCCTTTTTTTTTTCCCTGTGGCACATCCATCAGGAGCAAAATCCAACAATGTCTTCAAATCACAGCAATTTAGAATGATGTTAATATTGAAGGGAAGCCGCACTCCTTAGTGTGCAGAGAAACCATGTCTCATAAAGAAGTTAAATTTTGACACCAAAACCTTAGTAATGTAGTAAAATTTCCACTTTCTCAACCTGAGGTATTAGCATTAAAAGGTGTATGTGTGTTTTTCCCTTAAATAAATAACCCTTTTATTATCCATAATTCTGAACTGGTGTGGGATTGTATTGTGACTTATATCATCACATGTATATCATATCTCCAAAACTCCAAAAGGGAAAACCATTTCAAGATATTAAGTAAAATTTTTTAAAATCATCATGAGTTTTATCAAGTCTACCCCTTGACACCGTGATTCTCAATCTTCCTAATTCTGTGACCCTTTAATACAATTTCCAACCATAAAATTGTTCCATTGCTATTTTGTAATGGTAAATTTACTACTGCTATGAATCCTAATGTATATGTCTGTGTTTTCTGACAATCTTAGGTGATCCCCATGAAAGAGTCATCTGGCTCCCAAAGAGCTCGTGACCCACAGTTTAAGAACTTCAGGCAATGTGCCGTTTCACGTAGAACATCCCAGTTCTATGTTCAAAACAGTTACTAGATTTAAGCTATAGTGGAGGACAGCAGCCAAGATTCCAGAAAGAGAAGCAATTCTAAATGTGGACCTGGGATTCAAGCCAGGTTCCTCTATTCTAACCACCTTAAATTCTGTGTGTAGTGTTTCTTCATCTTTCCATTCAAAAACAAGAGCAAAGGATGACTTTTTGAAAAGCAAACACAAGAGAGGGATGTTTAAATGGGTTTAGTAAAGGGGTCATCATAAATGTTTGGCAGGTTTATAGTATGGCTTTGTGGAAATAGATCTAATTTGAAATGCAATTCAAAGAATCTGTGGGTAAAATGACGAAGAGAAATGGAATTGCAGCCCTCTACAGAAACCCCGACAGTGCATAACCATGTCATGGGTAAATGCCCATCTGATAAAGAGGTTTTAATTAAACTCCATAATTTATTATCCATTATACTTCAATGAATTGAAAAGGATATAATCTAAGATGCTCTCTGTCTGCAAAACAGGATTGCATACCATAAATTCCATGCACTGTGTGCTTTCAAGCGAGAAACTGTCCCCACTAATAAAGTGGGGGGGTGACAATAATTAATATCCATAATCTTTTAACACTTAGTACAATTGTCCAGATGCTTCTTTCTGTGCAGAGTTTGGCCTTGTTTTGAGTTGAAAGAAAACCTCAAAACAGTAAATTATTCAAAGGGAGAAGATTTGAATTAAATATGAACTGGGTATAGATCCAATGATAGTCACTGAGTTATTTTAGACAACCACACATCCTCCAGGGCTAGTGATATGCTTGCAAATGGTTTTCATACATATCTGTGTGTATACCCATATATGTATACGTGTATTGTTCATATACTTATACAGACAAAAACATGTATTCGTGTGACTGGCCAGATGCATCAGCAGGCAAGAGCATGTTCTGTTTTTTGCAGAAGACCTAATTTCTGTTCCTAGCCCCCAAATCTGGTGGCTTACAACCAACTGTAACTTCAGCTCTCTTCTGGTGTTCTCAGGTATCTCTGTTTATATGCATAAATCCCCATACAAACATACATGTATCTGTGTAATCAGGAACGTAGAAAATGAAAGAAAATATACATATATATATTCATATACAGTCATTAAAACCATATAAGTTGGCTCAGCTTTTTCTATAGTTATATTGATTTTAAGTTTTCAACTGTCTATATCTATTAGATTAAACACAAAGCACCTAAAAGGATAGAAATAAAATAGAGAAAGGGCCCCCCCCAAAAAAAACAAATAGTGAAAACAGTTCTGATTCTTTCTTCTTTCAGCCTTCTCTATATGGGGAAGGCCTGGCAAAAGTTGTTTGAGATTAATTTCAGGGCAAAAGTCTCAGAACTATGTGGCATCACAAGTGTTTTTATAATTCGACATTCCATTACTTTTTAATATGCATAACTAGGCTCAGATCATATATTATTTCAAACTTTGCTTTTTTCACTTAAGCTATTCTCACATAAATATACTTACTTCTTAAAATTCCAGTAAGGTATTAGGAATATAAACTCCATTTCATGCACCTTTTGATGATGAATATTCCATTTCAAATGATTATATTTGCTGTAAAAATAATACTGTAATTAATAATTTTAAGCAGTGAATCACTGAATAATAAGAAGTGGGCACTTGAAATTTTAATCACCATACCAACAGCTTACCCTTCCAACAGGGTGTACTGAGGACACTCACCTCACTAGGAATATTTCCCCATCCTAAACAAATATAGAGGAGAGAGACGAGACTATCACAGATTTAATGAATTAATTGTTTAATCAAATTAAGAGCTTGAGATACAAATCTTTCGCATATTTGCAGCAGTTTTCTCAACTAACTTAGTGTTTTTCTTTTCCCATTTATTTATCATGTGTTTGAGTGCAAGTATGCACTCAAACAGGCTTGTGTTGCTTTCTGCTCCACACTGGTTTTATCCTTCTACTATGTGGGGCTCAAGGACTGAACTCAGACACTTGGGCTTGGTGTTCAGTACTTTTACCCACTGAGCCACCTTGTCATTTTCCCCCCAAAAACAAAAACAGTTTTTAGTATATGAATGAAAAAAAATTATAAGATAGTGTTTTAATGCAGTTTTCATCTCCTTTAGGGCACATTAATGATGGCAGAAGATACAAAATAATCCCACACTAGTTCAGAATTACGTACAATAAAGGGTTATTTACGTAGGGGAGAATTACAGATCACTGTCCTACATCACAATCCTCTACATGAACGAGGAGTGGGAAGGGAGCCTAGCAGTGGGAAGTGAGAGCTGGAAGAAGGAGAGAGAGATCACAGGCTTTACAGCTGCTGGTTTCTTAAAGGCTATTGGCTGAAGAAGTGGAAGGAGCTCCCACAGCACCTCCCCCTTTTGTTTAAATAAGAGTTCCAAACCCAAAACAAAACTATATCCACTAGGAAGAGATATTAAGTATAAGATTCAAATTAGAACCAGCATAAACAATATTAACCAAGGAATGTAAGCTAAACATTGTAATAAACATTCTATCCTAAGAAGTCTAAGTCTAGTATTGGAAATGGCTTGGCTAGATCATAAGAGGATGGTAACTAAGACTACCTTATCTTCAACCCCATRYAAGGTCTGAGAAGGGAGATAATATTACTTGAGTAGGCAAGAAGTGCAATCAAGCAATTTCCAAAATGTGCAGTAGATGATAGAGACAACTGGCTGCCTGAGCAATCTCCCAACGTCTCATTTGCAATGTTGTAGCAACCAACTTTGGCTAAGGCCTAGAGTAACTGACAGACCATTTTCAGAGGCAGGAAWWTTTTCAAAACCATCTTACCCTGTCTTGGCAAGATTTGACAGTCTTTTTTCTTGTATCATGCTTGTCNAGTTATTTAAATGCCATGTTCTACAGATCTTTGAAGTGGTTTAAGGTTACCTATCTATGCAGAGTATAATCTCTATTATCTAAAGAAACTAATTAGTGTGACTAAAAGTATAACAAACATGAATGAATATTGACCTATAGTATTTAATACCTATATAACTTGAAGATTAAGAATTCATATCAGAATATTAAACAATCTTTAAACAACTGTGCAATAAAGGAAGAGAATGACATAAAAATGTCAACAGTGTATAAATATCTTAATCAGAGGTAGAAATATATAATGCAATATGATAAATATATCCTAAAATTGTATCAATATATAAAATGTCTTAAACAGAGATAGAGAAATACATGCATACAATATGACAAAATAACTTTGCATAGGTGTGCAAATATTGTAAACAGAAATAACAAATATAATTTGAACTTGTATCAGTATACAAGAAACTATACCAGTGTAAATTGTCCATAAATAATAGCTCATAAGTATTAACTCTATTACTCACTATTATTATTATTATGAATATGTGCACACTAAATTACTTATTATCCCATTCAGTCTTACCCCCCCTTTTTTTAGATCCCTAGGCCTACATAATTTTACCCTAACCCCCAACCCTATGCGATTAATAATCAACCCTTAAATGGTGTCTCTAATTGTGAAGTCAAACTTTGTAGGGAGAGGGGACATTGCTTTCTAGAATTGCTTCCTGGTGTCATGGGGACAATGTTTTTTTTTTCTACAGAATCCTGTAAAGTTAAAATGGCAGTTAAATTTCACGATTGCTGTTTTGTATAATTACAGATGGTCTCTGAGTAGTTGGTAGGGTCTTTTTGTTTGTTTGCTTGTTTGTTTATTTGTTTTGAAGCTCTTATTTGAATTTATGGCCAGAACGTCATAAGAAAGTGCACCATTTCCACAGCTGGCACCCCAAAACCAGTCTCATAGTAGCGCTATTAGCATCATGGTGTTATATCAACTAGGTGGAGTCATTGTTGTGGGGCCCCATCTTCTTCCTGGAAGCTTCAAAGATTACTGCAGTGAAATATACTGTTCATAGATGAAAACTTAAGCATTATTCATATAGACATATATTCAATGAAAGATACAATATAAACAAAATGGGCATGGAGAAAAGTAAAATATTCCTTAAAATCTATCTTCTTTCTGTCCCATACAAGAGGGCTCCTGACATGAAACAGAAATTCTGATTTTTTCTTTTAACAACATGTTAGGATTTAGAGAAGGATAGCCATTATCTAACTCCAAAGCCAGCTTTTGTTTTTAAGTAGAGATGTATATGTGTCCACACAATCAAATTTTACCATGCAGATAATACAGCATCACAAGGCAGTTTTCTTTTTGCTTGTTGATTCTTTCTGGATAGCTATCTTTTTATCTTTAGGCATCTAGATGTCCAAGTTCTCTCCATTCTTTGAAGATGAATATTTTCCTGCAAAGACAAGAAAAGAACCCTGCCACGACACTTATGAGGTTTCCTTACTACCTGTATGATTGCCACCCCTGTGGATGAGCAGTCATTTCTCTTTCTCAAGAGGCTTCTCTTTTTCAAACTGAATCTTTATCAATTTTGATGGTATCCATATCTTTTATTCTCCTATGGAAACAAGAGCTAAACCCCTTCCCCAGCATAGAACATTTCCTGGTTTCTATTGTGAGGTCAGCACATTCTTGAAATATACTGGCTGATTTAATTCAGAAGAGTTTTCTATTATCCAATATCTCTCTGCTGCTGCTGTTCCTTTCTTATTAGCATTAAGAAAATTCAAGGTTAATAAAGCATTATGTAATCCATTTCTGGGGGTATTTTCCATCCCTTTCTGTTTGTTTAGCATATTGTTTATAGATAAATTTGATCTTTCCATAACTGCATGACCTATAGGATTGTTTGATATACCTGTAATACGCTTTATATTATAATAAACAAAAATCGTTTCATTTTCTTAGACACATATGCTGGACCATTGTCTGTCTTTATTTGTGCAGGTATGCCCATGATGGCCAGAACTTCTAATAAATGCATGATTACTGAATCAGCCTTTTCTAAGCTCAAGGCAGTGTCCCATTGAAACCTAAATAATTGTCAATAGTGTGGTGTACATATTTTAATTTTCCAAATTCTGTAAAGTGAAACACAACCATCTGCCAGATTTCATTCCTTTGAGTACTCTTTGGGTTAGTCCCTGCTGGTAATAGTGTTTGATTATAGAAAGAGTAAGTAGGACATCTCTTTATACTTTCCTTAGCTTGTTATCATATAATGGAAAACTCTTTCTTTAAACCTTTGCTATTGAAATGATGTTTCTTATGAAATTCTGAGGCCTTCAGCACACTTCCAACCAATAATCAATCAATTTCTGCATTACCTTGTACAAGAGGACCTGACATACCCATATGGGATTGGATGTGTGTTATGTACATGGGACAAAACAGATTCCTGATTATATCTTGAACCTTTATGAATAATGAAGTCAATTCTGTATCATATGTTATAAATTCAGCAGTTTCAATATACAAGACAATTCTTTCTACATATTGCAAATCAGTAACTACAATGAGAGATTCTTTAAAATCCCTTAGTACCATGAGAATAGCATATAATTCTGCCTTTTTGACAGAATTTTAAAAACTTTGTTCCACCTAACTTAATTCCTCTGATTTGTAAGCTGCCTTTCCTGATTTGTTTGTATCTATATAAAATGTGTGGGCTCCAGTTATTGGTGCATCATGTACAATTCAGGGAAGAATCCAACTACCTCTCTTTATAAGGTTAATTTTATCACTTTTGAGATAATTGCTATTAATTTCTCCCCCCAAATAAATACAGGCTTTTTGACAAGATTTATTGTCTTCCCGTAATTTTTTAATTTCATCAGCAGTAAAAGCAACTATAATCTCTGCTTGGTCTATACCTGCTAGTTGACAAAGTCTTAATTTTCCTTTTATACTTAATTCAGAGACTTTTTTCACATAAGTTTTTATTTTTTTACTTATTTATGTGGTAAAATGATTCTAAGATAAGATCTTCCCTCTGCACTAAAATTCCTGTAGGGGAAATTCTGGAAGGCAATAAGACTACAATGCAATTAAGATTTGGATTCACTCTATATACATGTGCCTCCTGTAATTTCTCTTCAGCTATCATCAATTCTTTTTCCCCTTCGGCTGTTAATTCTGTGGGACTATTTAAGTCTTTGTCACCATCTATGGTTTTGTTTAAATGAGCTATTAGGTTAGGTATTATCCCAACAGCTGGTCGTAGACCAGAAATATTTCCTATCTTTGAAAGTCATTAAGAGTCCACAACTAGTCTCTCCTAACTTGTGCATTTTGTGTTCTAATTTTCTGTAAACCTATTTTGTAACCTAGGTAGTTGACAGAATCTCCTCTTTGTATTTTTTCATGAGCAATTTTAAATCCCCATTTAGGCAAAACTTTTTTTTACTTCTTCAAACATTCTTTTTAAAGTATCTGCATTTGAGTCAAATAACAAAATATTATTCAAGTAATGGTTAATTGTAGATATAGGAGATTGCTTATGTATTATTTCCAGTGGCTGATTTAGAAAGTATTGGCACTGTGTGAGACTATTGAGCATTCCCTGGGAGGATGGCTCACTATCTCTTAGTAGGCTGAAAATTACTGTAAGTAATATTATAAAAAATTGTGAAAGCAAATTTTTCTTGATCCTTTTCTTATAAAGGTATATATAGTAAAGAAAAATGTTTTAAATAAATAACTGTAAGAGGCTATCCTTTCAGTCATAGAGAAGGCAGAGGAATTTCAGACTGTTGAGGGCCCATAATTTGAATAACCTTAACAGCTCTTAGATCTCTCACCATTCTCCATTTACCAGTTATATTTTTAATAACAAATACAGGAGAAGTCCAAGGCTGGTCGATTCTTTAATATGGTGATCATCTAATTGCTCCCAGCGTTTCTAAGGCCTGCAGTTTGTCTTCAATTAAAGGCTATTGTTTAATCCATGTGGGCTTCTCAGTTAATTTTAAAGGCAAGGCTGTTAGTACCTCTGAAGGTTCGCTAGTTTTTTTGTGTGTTCTTATGCAGCCTGAATGGCCGGTGAACATTTTTAATAATATTTTTTAACATTCTCCCCAGAAACATGAGTTTTAGGGACTGCAGGAATGTTAACCTGGTTATTCTATTGCTGCAATAGGTCATGGTACCATAAGTTTACTGCAATGTTAGCTACACATGGCTTCAGCCTTTCTTTTTTAAAAAATATTTATTTATTTATTATGTATACAATATTCTGT
>LOEQ01007769.1:0-14668 GCA_001685075.1 Bramus lutescens | reverse complement strand
TCTTTATTAACCAATGAAAGTAACACATAGACAGAAGACCCTCCTACATCAGCAGGGCAGAACAGAGGTAGGCAGGGAAAACTAAACTGAATACTGAAAAAAAGAAGGCGGAGTCAAGGAGAAGCTATGTAGCCCTGCCGGATGCAGAAGCCAGAACTTTACCTGGTAAGCCACAGCCACGTGGCGATACACATATGAATAGAAATGGGTTAGTTTAAGATGTGAGAGTTATCCAGTAAGAAGCTAGAACTAATGGACCAAAGAGTGATTTAATGAATACAGTTTCTGTGTGGTTATTTTGGGAGTCTGGTAGGGTGGGAAACAAGCAAACAGCCTCCTCACTATACTAGATGGTACTTTCAAATATTTATTATTTTATTTTTATTTGTGTGAATATTTTGCTGCGTGTATGCAATGTTCACCATGTGCATACGGTGCCTGTGGAGGCCAGAAGAAGTTATTGGGTGCCTGGGTACTGGAGCTACAGGCAGTGAGAGCTGGGACCCGAACCCAGGTCCCCTGGAGGAGCAGCCAGTATTCTTAACCAGAGCCATTGCTGCAGCACCTAATTTGGATAGTACCTTCATGTGTCACATAATAAAACAGGACAAAAATCAAGACTTCCAGACACTGGGACAAACTAGTAAAACTTTCATCTTGCTCACAATCCAGAGAGACCTGCACTGAAGCCATGGAGTGAGAGGCATCCCTGGAGGACACATGCTTCTAAGGCTTTAGTTAAAACAGGATGCTGATGCATTGTCATTAGATGGGGGAACATAAAATAGTCCTGATTAAACCTGCACTCATGGTCAACAGTAATTTCATGGCTGGAGTCATCACCTATGGAAGGAGTAGGAAATTATAGGTAGAAGGAACCAAAGAAGCCCCTCTTTAAAGGGATGGAAGTGGCCGCCTTGCAGTCAAGATATGAGCTTCATGACGAACTTGCCCTTCCTGTCTTCTATTCTCTGATCTGTCTTTAATATCAACCTAGGGACGGCTTCTTTTACATCAGGAGATTAATTTCAAGCAAGCTCTGCTTTTTGTTTCATTTGTTTGACTCAAAATGCACACTCCTGCCCCTCAGTCCTGTTCATTCACGTTCAAGAGGTATCTCTTAAACTAGGGCCTCAGTGTGCCATCCGGATGTGCCGTGTGATACACACTCATATGCAAACTTCCTCACCTGCCTAAGCATCTGCCTCTCATTTCCTCGTGAAGTTGTCCCACTTAGAATCTCTTTCACTACCAAATACACCTCTAATTTTCCAGATGTACCTCTAACTCTGAGCCCTCATCAATATCCCTTATAGAGATTTTATAGTGCAATTACTCTATTAGCGTGTATCTTTGAAGATCCTTTAAGACGGACTGATATCTGGAACTGATGGCTTCCACATAAGCACAATCTGACATTCAGTGGTGGCCAGTGCTCATTTGCTGAGTGATTGAAAGAATGGCCATCTCATGGCTTTTTATCCATGTTTATAAGTCTTCTTTTCTCCCTGGGTTTCAGGGATGATTCTGGCTAGTCACCAAGCTTTCCTGCCTTGGTTAGACAGCACTGTCTACCTGTAAGGCCCTAGGATACACTTTCCACCACCTATGCTGAGCTTCCGGACCGTACAGCTGTGCTGGTCACCTTTGGCACTTTCTGTCTCCAGCTGAGCATTGCCTGCCTTTGCTCACAGCTACTACTTCTGTACAGAAGCTCTGCATGCTAGTGACTTCAAAGCATCCAAACTGGAGAGTCCTCTTAGGGAGAAACCATGGGAGATTGGAGAGGGTGTGCATTCTATCTTTACTTCTACTCTGAGGTCAGCAAATTAAGAGATTCTAAGAAGCCTTTTGCAGATTTCATTTCTTCTTCCTCTTTCCTGCAGAAGTTAGACATTTATACACAGGTATCTTGGCCAGGGGATAAGTCTGAGAAATTCTACTCCTTCCTCAAAGTTACCCCTCTTGAATAAACTGTGTTCTCGCTGGTGCTCCCTGACTGCACGGTGCTGCTCCTGTGGGGAGTGTCTATTCTAGGAGGGTCTGCATGCTTCCCGCTCTGCTGTCTCACTCAACATGAAGGTAAACCCAGAAAGTGTCTGGGACCCTTGTTTCACTTGAATGAGCCACTTGAATAAAATAGAATAAAATTAGCCACTTGAATAAAAAGCAGGGATCCTGAACATGTGGAGCCCTGGCCAGCAGCAGCAATCTGTACGTTTCCAGGGCACAAACCTTCCAGACGGGAAGCTAGAATGCAGATAGATAGGATTCCACCTCCCAGCCATCTGAGTTTGAACAGGTTGGCATGCCTGGTGGTTCTGAACTATGCTGCTATTCAGAACAACTTGCAACAACGCTTCACCCTTATGGAAAAGCATCAGCCTTTCCACTTAGCCTCTGAGAGCTGGCCAGGCTATTTAATCTTTCTAAATTGCCTCTCCCACCCTGTAAAAATGGTGATGGAAAGGCTTCAGTTTAATTTGATGCAGCACGGGGTACTGCAGTTAGCCTGTGCCAATGGTGCTTGATCTCTTGGTGCAGAAGACCCCAGCACATAATCTATGTCACAGCCGCTGGTAACAGAACTGATGTCCTTGTCGCTGCCCATCAGAGGAACAAGGCATACAGAGAAACCATTGTTCCTCCATAAGGAACAGGGCTGTCCTTTTCTTCTTCTAGCCTCTAATCATAGCACCAAAGACTGCAGCAACTTTTTGGTAGGGCAAAGGATTAGAAGAATGAGTAATTATTTTTCATAAAAGTACAGGAAAGTTGGTATGAAAGGCCTTGAAAGGAACCTATCTCAGCATGTTGTACTTTTATATATGAAAGTGATAGACAGGTCCAGGGCTAGAAAGAGCAGTGATCCATGAGGCTTGGACTTTGATTAGAGAAAGGGCTCCTGGAATCTAGTTAGGCAATCACCCTTTTTTTTCTTTCAATTTTGTCCTCAAAAGTTGTCCAGATCAGGCCAGCCCTATTCACCAGCTCTCAGGTACAAAGAGCTGGGTGGTGGTACCTCAAGAGAGTCCGTCCTCTTCCATCCCTTTGAAGGAAACTTTGGTGATCAAAGCAGGACTCTGAGTAGGTGGATTTTAATTCATATTTAACAAAAGCCAAATACCAGACCATTAAAAAATTCTATCAATGTGACGGCAATGGATACTAAGCATGGCTGCGTGTGTGAGAAAAGACCCGAATGCTTTAAAAAAATAAAGGCAAATTGAACATGAAAACACTAATGCTTCACCAAAGTGGAACAGAAATGAGCAAAGAATATAAAGTGTTGGAGATAATGGTTGCCATGGCAATTGTTTGACCACAGCTCAAACCGTAGAAACTCGGGTGAGAGTAATTGACAAAACCCTTGGTGGGAGATGCCCCATGATGATCCAGCAGCTATAGGCTTCCTTGGCGTGTTTTAGTATCTCTTCCTGGCATCATGGGACCCTTACCACAGTTGTAGTTTGCTAAGTAAGGAGGAGGGAAATTTCCGTAACTTTTGTCAGGAGCATCAGGTAGTTTCTAAAATCCTTCTTATTTTAAAATAGTCTTGGCTATTTGAACACTTGGTCTCTTGTTGGCAGCACTGTCGGGAGGTATTTAGGTAGGAAGAGGCATCTCACTTTTAGGTGGGCTTTGAGGTTAAACACCTTGAATTACTTCCAATTCACTGTCTTGGCTTTGTACTTAAGGCTAAGGATGCAAGTTCTCAGCTTCCTGCTCCTGCTGCCATGCCCACTGCTATCCCTGCTTGCCATGATGGAGTCATCCCTGGAGCCATAAACACCAAGAAACTCTTCTTCCTCTAAGTTGCCTTGATCATGGTATTTTAACTCCAGGTCAGACAAGTAATTAAAACATTTGCTAAACATTCCGTATTTTTCTGTTCAGACTGGGGGGATTTGGCACAAGGCATGCATGGGTAGCATCCTCTACTGTAATGAGCGGTTTTCTTCCACTAAAAGCACATGATAGCATAATTTATTTTAAAGCCAGATTGCAAAATGCTGGATTAGAATTGACAGCACACCAGCCGCTCAGCAGCTCAGTCTTTTTCCCCACGTGTGGCTGTCGATCGCCGTTTTTTCTCCTTAATTACCCATCTGCTGGAGAGGAAAGTAATGCCACATCATTTGGAAGAAATGCACCTGTTATTGAACGGCAAGAATAACTTAGTTTGCACAGGGTCCCTGGCTCTCCAACTTGCCTCCATAGACTCAATATTGCTGCTGTTTCCTCCCCGTGATCAAATGAATCCAACTCTAGACTTTCCAAATTCGTCTTTTCATCCTTCATCTATTATTCCTTGCATAAGCTTTACAGCATGGGGGTGGGTACTTGGGACAGGGATGCTAAAGAAAAATACAGGAATCATGTGGGCAGAAAGAAATTTTCACAGAAGAAAGAAGCAGACAGTTAAGCATCCTAAATTTTTACAAGCATCCGTTAAGATCTTTTCATCTTATCCAGTGGGTTGGCGAGAGGTATGGACATTTGCATTTCAAGGTGAACAAAGGGTATTACCGATGGCCACGAACTGGTGGAACTTGATGAGAAGTTATAGGAGCTGGATTCATAACTTGTTTTTTGTGGTAGCCAGGCAGCAGAAGGCTCTGTGAATACAAAGTGTACTGCTTGTTAGGTATGGCTTCTAATTAGCTGGGACCCAAAAAAACTTCTTCTAATGATATTTTTATGCCAAGAGAGTTTGAAAAGTTCCATAGCCAGTTGTTGTTGTTACTGTTTTTTAATGCAGCCAAAAGTTATACATACCAATAGAATAGTTAACAGGGGCCCAAACCCAGAGCTGTATGCTTGTGACATGCTTGGATTCTCAGCACACAATTAGGAGATGTTTTTTCCCATGGTTGCCAAATAAATGACCACAAACTTTGGCTTGGGGCAACATCCATTTAGTCTCATGGCTCTGTAGGTCTGAAGTCCTGTTCTGCATGTGTCTTACTAGATTAAAATCTCAATGCTTGGGGTATGTCTTTCCTAAGTAGGTGTTGTAGGAGACTGCTTGTCTTCTCCTGGCTGCTCAGCCCTGAAATAACCACGCAGAATCCATATTATTTGCAATACTGTTTGGCCAATAGCTTAAGTGTATTTCTGGCTAACTCTTATATCCTAAGCTAACCCATCTCCATTAATCTGTGTATCGCCACGGGGCTGTGGCTTACCAAGTAAAGTTCCGGTGTCTGTCTCTGGTGGGGTTACATGGCTTCTCACTGACTCCACCTTCTTTCTCTCAGCATTCAGTTTAGTTTTCCCCACCTACCTAAGTTCTGCTTTGCACAAGCCTAAGCCAGTTTCTTTATTAACCAATGATATTCCCAGCATACAGAGGGGAATCCCACATCAAGTGGGTATTTAGGAATAAGGTTTGATTGCATGCTCTTTTAGGATGCTTTCAGAATCTTGCACTTTGTGGTTACAAAACTGAACTTTAGTTCCCTTCCTGCCTTTCACAGGGGATGCTTTAGTTGTAGGAAGCCTTTCTGGTGCTTCATAGTCCACACCTCGCCATTCAGCTCCTGGCAATCAGTCACTTCTGCACAGAATCTCTCTCCAGCTATATATAATTTTAAAGACCAAATAAGTCTCACTTTTCTAAGGTAAAATATTGTCACACAGACCTGTTTGGCATGAAACTCTCTATGTAGCTGTGCTGGCTTCAACTCATGAGTGATCATTTTGCCTCTGCCTCCCATTTTGTGCAGGCAAATGCACCCACACCCATTAACCTCACTATCTTAATGGGATAGATGAGTTAAATGCATTTTTTTCTTACAAAGTCCATTTCAATACGAGGAATCACACATTTGCAGTTTCTGGGAACTAGAATGTAGACTTCTATGGAAGACTATTATTCCTTTCACAAAGGTAGTCATCTCTTCCTTTAGATTTTCTCCATTTTGCAGAAGACTACAGTTGAGAGTAGTTTATTAACTTGCTATAGATAGCATGACTAATCAATGGTCAAGCCCAGATGTGTGATTTTGGGAGCCAGCTTTGCAAGCACTGTGCCATGCTCTATGTGCCTTGGTAGGAACCATCTCTGCTGCCTTATTCATGATTCTACACTGCCCACGTATCTTTCTTTAATAATAATAGTCTATAAGATAGGTTCATGTGTTTTGGTGACTAAAAAGCTCACTGAGGGTCTATGAAGGTCAGCAGTGGAAGCAGGAAGTAGTCAGTGTTACAGGACAGAATTCTAGCTGTTTGTCACACAGTAGGCCAATAAAATGTAAAGACAAGACATTAAAATAGAGAAGGCCACTATATTTGAAAAAGTGACTAGAAAATAAAATGGAGGCCCTGCCAGAACGCTTGTTTTGCCAGGAAGCTGAATTAGGAGAAATTTAGATAGGTAGTTGATAAATGTTCCCTGGCTAGTGTCAACTTTCTTCAAAGTGGGTGGACCAGATGGACATATCAGTTCTCCTAAACACTTGAGACATACTTTTCCGTTCTGTAAGTTATGAAAACAAAGGTCATTATTTCCTTGGGCTCTTCCTGTAACTACTCAGACATCTTGTGTACAGCTCCTGATACAGTCCACATTAGAGAGGCAAGAGTGGAGAACAACATGGAGACCCTTTAGTCAGTTGTCCAGCCCATGGTAACAATAAAATAAATCTCTAACATTCATCTTCTATAGTAATATACAGCCCAGGTCAGAAATTCACCTTTATTCACCTACTGTGAAACATGCATTTTAATCATTATCTGCCATTTTTAGGTGTTAGGCAAGCTCTTGCTATGTATTTCAAGCTGTGTTAGGATTTGTCATACCCCTGCATCAGCCTACTGAGCATGGGCATTGTAAAGGTGAGCTACTCAGCCTGACTTGACCTTTTGTCTTCAGCAAGTAAGTCAATCCCTGTAACTCAGAAAAAAAAAACAAACACCAAGACCAATTTACTTTGATTATTATGAAGATTAAATGATAAAATGCAGCAAGATGTATAGTATGCTGTGCAGTACATTGGAAAAGCATGGGAAATGTTGGTTGCAAGCCTTGGTCTTGGTAAGAAGGTTCATTCACCAACCTATTCACTCCTGACAACCGTGTCACATTCTTTATTTATGTTAAACAAAGAATACTTGAAAATTAAAATATCCAAGTGTGGCAGCCATGCCTTTATTCCCTGTACTCTGGAGGCAGAGCCAGAGTGAGACAGATCTCTGTGAGGCTGAGATCAGCCCAGAATACAGAGTGAAGTTCCAGGACAGCCAGGACTATGTAGAGAGATGTTATCTCATAAAAACAAAGACAAAAATTAAATAAAATAAAACAATGTATGAACAAGCCTCAGTCATAGGTGTAAGGCATTTCAACATCAAAACTGAAATGATTTTTAAGTAATAAACCTGTATTTCTATATGAAAATCTCAAAAAATATAGAAAATGTGAATAATTTGCAAAAACATGTAGAATATATAATTTAAGAAATGATCATTAAGGATTATTGGGTAAATCAGTTAATAGAAACCCAAATATTATCATATTTAAGAAAACAAAGCCTTAAAATTCCCAGATAACAGAATTGTCAAAACACACATCAACATTCTTAGCAGTTGTCTGTGCTGGCAGCCTTTGCACTGAAAAATGCACACCACTTAAGAGAAAAACAGACTGAGAAAAGAAAGATGTATCTGCTTGCCAATACTGAACCACAATTCACTCTGGAACTGTAAGTAAAGTCAACATTTAGGCCAGGAGCACCAATGGCGGGTGGACAGGAAGCCGTTCATCCCATCTTTCCCCAGCAGGTTAGCTGTAGGCAGCTTTGCTAGGAGTTTGTGTTTGTCTGCAGCAAATGGTTAGGGGGAATCATCAGACCTGCCTGTTCCCAAAGGGATTCTCATTCCCAGCAGGCTGGGAGGCATATGTTCACGTGATAGTTTCTGAAACACACAGCAGAACAGAAGTGTTAAAGATCCTTGGAACCAGACTCATATTACCATATTTCTGCTCACATGCTCTGCTCCACAGTCGCGATATTTAGGGGACAGGAACAGAGAAGAGGGATTTGGAGATGTTTTTATGAGAAACCACCAAAGATGTAGCTAAAATGTTTGAGGTGCTGGGTGTTGGCTGATGGAGGTGGCATGGCGCATCCTTCTTCCTGAATTCTTAAATGTTCCATAGCTGAATACAAACGTTTTCCTAAACTAACTCATATGCAGGCAGTGCTTTAATAGCCATTGAGAAAAATGTATTCAAAAGGGCACAGAGCATCTAGGAGGAGACAAATATCACAAGGCTTTGAAGAATTGAGGCTGCAGAACACAGTCAATTAGAACTCAACATGTTCAGTGATGGAACCACTATGAGGAGGGTCTGTGATGCAGGCAGCAGCAAGATGCTGTGGCTCACGTGTGGGATCCGAACCATGAATAAATGATAAGATTGAAAGCACAGAAAAATACATGGGATTTAAACCACAGAGAAAAGTCTCAGGGGATGTCTAATTTTCCATAGCATGATCAGGCAGCCTTGGTTTAATTGTATGTCAATCTCCATGTCTACCTGTTAAGTGTTAATAAGTTTTCAACACAGAACATTCAAGTCTCAGCAAGACTGTGGTTCACGCTCCTGAAATGCTCAATAATCACCGTGCAAATTTGTTCATCCCCATTGAGTCTTTTTAAGACTAGAAAGGAAGGCATCCCAGGCAAAAGTCTTTTTCAATCTCAGCTTAAGAGTAATGGAGCTAGAGTTTTGTTCTTTTTGTGCGAGATTGGTTACACAGCAGTGATAAGTTCCCCTCAGCAACTCAATTATTTTTAATGATTTACACAAAATAATTACCATTGACAAATGGTCAGGTCCTCGGAAAACCAAAACAGCTACGTCCATGTCGAGTTTTGCATCTTCTATCCATCATGGCTTTGCAAATTGTTGGATGTCACTGACCGAGAACTGTGAGGACAGAGAGCTGAACTGTAAACACCAGGCAGATAAGCCTCTCCTAAGACATGTGTGTAGAGAAGTGGGCCAGTGAAAGTGATGAGTGAGAGTTTCAGCAGAAAGTCAAATAATCTGAGTTCATAAAGCCTTAGGCAAGGAAGCTTTGAATTCATCCACATGACCAAAGGTCCGATGTAGCACATTTCTGGTAGGGCTGGTTCTTTGTCCTTAGCCTTGCCTCTTTATCTATTGGCTTCCTCCTCACATTGGTTAAGTCCATGACAATCATGGCAAGAAGCAGGCAGCCAGGCAGGCTCTGGAGCAGTAGCTGAGAGCAACATTTTCATCTGCAGACTTAACTCTGCATCACGCTTGCGGATCAGATGTAAGCTCTCTGCTCTTGTTTCAGCACCATGCCTGCCAGCCCACTGTCATACTCTCTACCATGCTGATCATGGGCTCCTCCTCTGAAACTCTAAGCAAGTCCTCAATTCAACACCTCCTTTTTAGTTGCCATGGTTATGGTATTTCATCACAGCAACAGAACAGTAACTAAGATGTGCGATTTTAGGATGAAGAGAAAATCTGCTTTGGTTATGTGGTGTTTTCTTTCTACCTTCCTCCTTCCCCCTTCCTTCTCCCCACTTTCTCCAGTCCCTCTTCATTGTAGGAGGCCACTTGTGTTTTCCTGGCTGCTCAGACCCTTAATAATCATGCAGAACACATATTATTTGCAATACTGTTTGGCCAAAGCTTAAGCATGACTCTGGCTAACTCATATCTTAAATCAACCCATCTCCATTAATCTGTGTATCACCATGAGGCTGCTGCTCACGGGGTAAAGGTCCAGTGTCTGTCTCCGGTGGGGCTACCTGGCTTCTCACTGACACTGCCTTCTTTTTTCAGCATCCAGTTTAGGTTTCCCCGCCTACCTATATTCTGCCCTGTGCAGGCCTAAGACAGTTTCTTTAGTAACCAATGGCATTCACAGCACACAGAGGGGAATCCCACATCACCTCTCTTTCTTCTCTCCTTTCTTCTTGGATCTCACACAGCCCAGGCTCATCTTGAACTTGCTACACAGTTAAGGATGATTTTGAATTTTGGTCCTTCTGCCTCTTAGGAGTTGGGATGCTGGGTATCAAAGTCTTGCCTCTTGCATGCTAAGAAAACACTCAACCAATCAAACTACACTCAACCCATGATAGTATCATATTTCCTATATCCATTTATGTCTGGTTTTTCACATGACCCTTGAGTCTGTCATTTCTTGGGGTCAACCAGAAACAGATAAATATATTTAAATTTGAAAGAGGCAGCAATAGCAGATACAAATAATTGATAAATATGGTAGCTCTCAGTATATCAAAGGAATGATTCAGGGAATAAGTTCTGTGGCACCCCCTCTTTGGGCTTCCTGGAAGTAAAATATTAAGTAAATTCTAATCTGCATTCTCCTTTAAAATTAAAGGTCTTGTTTAATTTATATCTCAGTTGTATGCCTTTTTTTCTTCCTTTTTTTCTGATAAGGTTTGTATCACTGGGCATACCAACTCTCTTTTTTTTTGAAGTTTTGAGTATGTATCAGAGCCATCTTTGCATTTGCTTATGAAATTGAGAAAGGTTAAAATCACCAAACCCGAAGAAACTTTGGTGCGCTGTAATCAAAAGAGAAAGTAGGTTTTAAACAATTAGGAATATGGCTCTTTCTGGAGACTTCCCTTGGAAACAAATTGCTTATCCTCAGTTCCAAGATGCTTCAGTCATATCAAAACCTATCACGACTATCGGCTATTGAGTGTGATTGGCAAACTCTCCACCCACCTGTCTAGCTATTTTAAGAAAAATGAAAGCAATATCAGTGCAAATATCTAGAACATTCATCAGCTGGAAATTGCTCATCAGAAGCATTGAGGTGAGGATTATATTGTGGAAATGGATCTGTTGTCAGAAAGGGAGATCACCACTGAGATGGGAAAGAGGAGCCCTTTGTTGAGAAGTTTAAGGGGAGACTCAACGGATATCCCACTTCCTGTCCTATTCTTAGTACCTGCCATTTTAAACTCTTTCAGGGTTAGTTCAACCATGCTGTGTGAAGTTCAAAATGAACTCTACCTCAGTCTTCTCATGAAGGCGTAAGTCATAAACAATCCCACACTGGTTTGGAATTATAATTAATAGAATAGTTATTTATTTAAAGGGGAAATCTTACAGATCACCGTCCCAGACCACAGCCCTCTGCGCAGTCAGGAAAGAAGCCTAGTCGCCCGAAGCAGAGCCAGAAGCCAGAGAGTGAGCGGAGGGCAATTGCTGCTTTTTTAAAGAGAGCGAGACCACGCCCCAATGGGCTGATATCTTAGCGGCTATTGGCTGAAGGATCAGAAGGAGCTCCCGTGACATTCTTACTATCCTAAAATATAATAAAACATACTGAAATATATCATTGTAATTCATCATAAAATATCAATGAGTAAGAAATATAAAATACTAGTTACTGGAAAGTCTGAACCCCTTTGCTGGAGATGAATGAGTTTTGTGCCCTTTGCACCTTACTGAAGCTATAAGCAGCTTCTGCTGCCACTGCTTAATGATGATGCAAGTGTTTTAACTGAAGAACCAGAAAGGTTGGAAATATCTCGAGGAACCTGTAACATTTACCTCTGTTGACTATTGTAGCCTGAAACACAGAGTCCCTTAGCCTTCTCTTCATGGGGATATGCTTCCTTTTAACAACTATTTTTATTTTGACTTATGTGTGTATAATGTGATGATGGATGCTTAAAAGAAATTCCACACTAGCTTGGAATTGAGTATAATGGAGGGTTATTTATTTAGTGGTAAACTCACAGATCTCAGTTCTCTGCTTGAGTGGGGAACAGCAAATGAATTCTGCAGCTGGAAAAGAGGGCAGACCTGCGCTTTACATAGGCATTTATAGTATAAGAGGCCATGCCCAAGTGGGCGGGAAAATTAAAGGCTACTGGCTGTAGGAATTCCTACAGCACCTCCCCCTTTTGTTTAAATNCTGTAACATTTACCTCTGTTGACTATTGTAGCCTGAAACACAGAGTCCCTTAGCCTTCTCTTCATGGGGATATGCTTCCTTTTAACAACTATTTTTATTTTGACTTATGTGTGTATAATGTGATGATGGATGCTTAAAAGAAATTCCACACTAGCTTGGAATTGAGTATAATGGAGGGTTATTTATTTAGTGGTAAACTCACAGATCTCAGTTCTCTGCTTGAGTGGGGAACAGCAAATGAATTCTGCAGCTGGAAAAGAGGGCAGACCTGCGCTTTACATAGGCATTTATAGTATAAGAGGCCATGCCCAAGTGGGCGGGAAAATTAAAGGCTACTGGCTGTAGGAATTCCTACAGCACCTCCCCCTTTTGTTTAAATAAGAAAGTTCTAAGCCTAATACAAAATTATATGCAATAAGAACAAATATCAGATATAAAAATTAGAATTACAGCCAGCATAAACAATATTAAGCAAGAAACATGTGATAAATGTTTCAATAATTATCCTATACTAAGGAGTTTAAATCTTGTATCATAAATAACTTGGCTAAGTCATGAGAGAGAAGTAACTACAACTCTCTAGTCTTCAACCCCATTGAAGACCTGAGAAGGGAAATAATACTACTTGAGTAAGCAGGAAGAGCAATCAAGCAACTTCCAAAATTGCAACAAATGACGGAGATAACTGGTTACCTGGCCAATCACCCAAAGTCTCATTTGCAATGCTGAAGCAACCAACTTTTGCTAAGGCCTAGAGTAACTGACAGACCATTTTCAAAAGCAGGATATTTTTCAAAACCATCTTACCCTGTCTTGGAAATATTTGACAGTCTTTTTTCTTGTATTCTGCTTGTCCTATCTGGACATCTTGCATTTTGTCAGTGGTTGATGCATGGGCAGTTCCTTACCAAAGACCAGTTTTGCCAAGAAGAAAACAAGCTCCAAGCGGAGTGTCTTCAGTGCTCAACATTCTCTTGAGAATAGATCAATGCTACCAGGAGCAATCATGTCTTATGTCAACAGAACCCTAAGTTATTTAAATGCAATATTCTACAGCTCTTTGAAGTGGTTGAAAATCACCTGTCCATGCAGAGTATAATCTTTATGTATCTAAAGAACCTGATTAGTCTAACTATAAGTATGACAAACATAAATGACTATTGATCTATAATTCTTAATACCCATATAACTTAAAGACTAAGACTTCATATTAGACTATTAAACAATCTTTAAACAACTGTGAAACAAATGAGGACAATGACTTCAAAATGTAAACAATGTACAAGTATCTTGATCAGAGGTAGAAATGTATATTGCAATATGATAAATACATCCTAAAATTGTATCAATATGCAAAGTGTCTTAAGCAGAGGTAGAAGCATGCATGCATGCAATATGACAAAATAACTTTGCCTAGGTATACAAATATTGTAGATTAAATTAGGAACATATTTAATATAATTTAAGTTTGTATCAATATAAATAATGGCTCACAAGTATTCACTACATTACTCACTATTATTATTAGTATGAGGAAGCGCATGCTAATCTATTATCCAATCCAATTTCCTTTTTTTCATAGAGATTCCTGAGCTTACATGATTTTCCTCCCAACCCCCAGCCCTATAACAATTATAATCAACCCCTAAATGATATCCCCAATTCTAAGGTCAAACTTTGTTGGGAGAGGGGACATCGTCTTCTAGAATTACTTCCAGCTGTCATGGGGTGATGTTCTTTCTTTGGGATCCTGTGAAAGCAAAATGATGGTTAAGTACTAAGATTATTTTCTGGTATAATTGCAAATAGTCTCTAAGCATTCAGTAGGAATTTTCTGAGTTTCTTATTTGTAGTTCTGGCCAGAATGTTGTAAAAAAGTGCACCATTTCACATAACTAAGTTGGAACCATCATGAGCAGCTGGTATCTAAAACAGATCTTATAGTAGCGCCATCAGCATCATAACATCCTATCAACCAGGTGGAGTCAGTTGTTGTGGGGCCCTATCTTCTTCCTGGAAACTTCAAAGATTACTGCAGGAAAATTCATTGTTCTTTGTGGAAAACTTAAACATTATTTATACAGACATATTTCACTGAAAGGTACAACAGAGACAAAATTAGGTATGAAGAAAAGTAAATTTTTTTCCAAATTCTTTTTTCTTTCTGTCCCATACCATGGCTCCTGACATGAGACAGAAACTNTTGCTGGAGATGAATGAGTTTTGTGCCCTTTGCACCTTACTGAAGCTATAAGCAACTTCTGCTGCCACTGCTTAATGATGATGCAAGTGTTTTAACTGAAAAACCAGAAAGGTTGGAAATATCTCGAGGAATCTGTAACATTTACCTCTGTTGACTATTGTAGCCTGAAACACAGAGTCCCTTAGCCTTCTCTTCATGGGGATATGCTTCCTTTTAACAACTATTTTTATTTTGACTTATGTGTGTATAATGTGATGATGGATGCTTAAAAGAAATTCCACACTAGCTTGGAATTGAGTATAATGGAGGGTTATTTATTTAGTGGTAAACTCACAGATCTCAGTTCTCTGCTTGAGTGGGGAACAGCAAATGAATTCTGCAGCTGGAAAAGAGGGCAGACCTGCGCTTTACATAGGCATTTATAGTATAAGAGGCCATGCCCAAGTGGGCGGGAAAATTAAAGGCTACTGGCTGTAGGAATTCCTACAGCACCTCCCCCTTTTGTTTAAAT
>LOEQ01007768.1:38345-48439 GCA_001685075.1 Bramus lutescens | reverse complement strand
GGGAATTGAACTCAGGACCTTTGGAAGAGCAAGCAATGCTCTTAACCGCTGAGCCATTTCTCCAGCCCCCCCCCATTTATTTCTTCAATGAGGTATCAAAGACAGTTACAAACATTTGAAATATGAAGGAGATAAGAAGAAATCAAAGCAGCTAAAGCAGGGATCTTCGCCAGACTAACTGGCAGCTGTGAGCAGCTCTTCAAGGTGACCTCTGCTCTTTAAGAAAACGTGGAGAAATTCTTGGGTTTCTGATAACCCTAGTTCCCATGCATACATGGCATCTTGGTGGGCAATTACTGAGCGAGGGGAAAGGTATTGGATTATTAATATATGAATTATTAATTACTATAATTGCATTTGTCATGGATTGAGCACCAGCCATGCACTGGAAGCCGAGCCGACCTTAAGAGTCCCTGCCCAGTGGGGGGTGACTGAGGTAATTACATTTGGAATAGCTGCAGTCACAGGCTCATAACATAGCTTGTGACATATACTAAGTGTACAGTGGGCACCTGCTTTTCTTACTCCCTCTAGAACCATATATCTTTATATGATTTTTATAATTTGTTTATGTAAAGATGAGGGATGCACTATTTGTCAAGATAAAAGATGCACCAGGTTATTTTAATTAATATTTACCCTACATTCTAGTAACAATAAGAAACCAGATGAGGAAACGTCTCCAAGCCAAGACATTTGCTACTCTTCCACACTCTCCTGGCCAGGGATCTGTTGAGTGAGCAGAGGAAGGAAGGAGTCCATGAAAGGACAGAGAGGTAGATTGTGTAGTTGGAAGGCCACCTCTGGGCTTGCCTGTGACAAACACTTTGGTCCATGTTACTAGCTAACGTTTAATCCTTTGTGTGTAGAGGTGTAGATATTAAGGCTGGAAGCGACTGTTTTAGTATCTTCTTGTCCAGTCCTGGGGTTGGGGGTAGGGGTGGCTCATGCCTACAGTCCCAGTACTCGGCAAACACAGGCAGGAATACTGCAGTTTCCAGTCAGGCAAGTTCATCCTGAGCCACGCATCAATACTGGTCTTTAAAAAAATAAGAACAAAACAAAGAAACAAAATGAGCATTTCCATCGTCCCCAGTCAGGGGTGTAGCAGGCTTTCCAGGACCTCCAGCCCCCCAAATCCTGACATGTGGACTTACTAATTATGAATGCTCATCCCTAGCCTAGGCTTGTTTCTAGTCAGCTTTTTCTACCTTTAACTTAAATTAACCCATTTCTATTAATCTCTGTGCTGCCCAGAGGCTCGTTAACCTACACACTGTCCATTCCGCTTTCCTGCTTCCTCTGTGTCTGGCTGGCTGGGCCCTTGGCTGGCTGGCTTCCTTTTTCTCTGTCCATCTGCCCCATCTATCCCTCCTTTGACTAGCTATTGGCCATTCAGGCTTTTATTAGAACAATCCGGTGCCTTAGGCAGGCAAGGTGAAACAGCAATATGGCTTTACACAATTACAAACAAAAGCAGCACATCTTTGCATAGACAACTGTTCTGCAACACAGACGGATGCAGCACATCTTTGCATAGATAAACAACTGTTCTGCAACACAAACGGATGCAGCACATCTTTGCATAGACAACTGTTCTGCAACACAGATGAAAGCAGCACATCTTTGCATAGTTAAACAAATTTCGGTTCCCACAACACAGGGGCACCCACCCTTATAAACCTGTCTACTCCTTTTAGAGAAGGCACTAGTACAGAATTTGTTTCATGAATTCAAGAGAAAAGCCAAGTTCAGCCCTGGGTTCAAACCTTCTTGGTGGTTTTCTTCTCATTCTTCACCAGAAGAAAACATTCCCCCAGAGACAGCCATTATTATATCTGATGATTTTCCACTAGGGGGCGCACGCCTCCACAACCTTCCTCAACGCTTTGCTTTCTCATCCTGGAGTCAGTTTGGGGACAGGGCTTGCAGGCTTTGCACTAACACTGTTCTATCCATCCAGAACAGTGGCACCACCATTGTTTTTGGGAAGCTGCTTAGGGGCTGGCCTGCTCATCAGGGCCCTGTCCTGTGACTTACTCTAGACTGAGACATGGGCGATGTTCCCGAGGGCTTGGAAGCACACGGGACCCAGCTGCACTGGGTCTGCTCTGGACTGGACTCTGCACATCATTTTGGACTCCCATTTGCACAGCAGATGTGGGAGGGACCAGCATTCGTGTATCCATGTTCTTCACCCCCTCACCTCCCCAATAAGCAGGCTGAACTGTCCCTTGGATGACCTGGGAGAAGGACAGCAGAATGATAATCTTTGGCTATAGGATGTACTTTTTTGAGTTCGTCAACATAGACATTATGTGTTCCCATTAATTGTAATAAGCACTCTGCTGGGGGTAGTGGGCAGCCTCCTGCGTAAACATTTACTTATTTCCTCTTCCTAGAGGGCTGGAGCGAGGCATTTTTAATTAAACACACACCTTTAGTAAATGAGGTATTTACTTATAGTAGGAGTCATATTGCAGGATATTACTTATAGTGCGTCTTTAATATTCTATGCATTTCTGAGAGCACACTGCTGCAATATTCCTAGACCCTGCAGCTTCTAGGTAAAGGCTATTCCTGGGATTTCTGTATCAAACTGCTCATGCAAGCTGGGAATATTTCTATTGGGGGTTCAGATCCAAATATGGACCTCCAATTCCTTTGCCCTTCAGTCCTGCATCTTCCTCTTCATTTTCTGCATGCTGGACGCAGGTCTGCCATATTGAATGTTAGCTTCCAAGCCCACACTGTGAGCAGCTACCAGCAAACTCTCCTCATACTGTGGTAGGGAAGACCACATTTCCCATCCGCTTTGTAAATGCCTTGGCATTCAGAACACATATACGTTCTATTGAATTTCCTTCTATTATGGCTTTTCCACTGGGGGATTAAGAGGCTAATTCAGAGCCGTATGATTGCAGGAAGATGTGTGAGGAAAGCAATGGAGGATTCTATTCTATAAGGTCTGCTGGGCCCAAACAAGGAATCCATATGTTTCCATTTCCCTAATAGGCAGAGAAAATAAAAACCAAAGTGGCCTAGAGACATGCACCTGCATAAGAAGTGGGACAGCAGTAACCTATAAATACATGGAAGGCAGCTCTCAAACAATCCCATCTGCATTTTATTGAAAGGAACCTCTGAAAAGCAGAGAGAGAAGGTACAGTTTACAAGAATTGTGGTATAAATCCTGCCACAGTGCCAATTGCTAAAAGCATCAGAGCCCGGGCAGGAGAGAGAAATCCATTCATTCATTGCTCCTAGAAAATAGGCATCCAGGCCAGCCGCATACCTCATGCGCCCCGTGGGATTTATGCCTCTGACTGACTGATGCCACAAGTCACCTTGGAGTGATTGCTTCTATATCGAATGTTCCTTTATAGCGTATATGCTTTCTCATTGCGGCTCTGCTCAATTCCATTCCGCCAGCCTCTTTGGGACACTTTGCATGAGAGATGTGGTAGAGGTAACGTTGTGTTTGTTGGTTTCTCTGGCACATTTCAAGACTGATCCATGCTTAAGCTGGAAGCATAGGGAAATTCCATCATTTCCCTCCTCACAGCGAATCCCAAGTCAAGTGGCTCCCTCCTCCCTGCTATAAAGGATCCCACAGTTTCTGGTTTCCCAACTGCCTCAAAACTCAGGGGCACCCCCATTGCTCTCCTCCCCTCTTGCTTCTCTCCTTCCTTATCCCCCTTCCAAGTTCCCACTCTCCCCTCTTCCTTCTTCTCCCTCTTATTCCCCTCCCGTGTGTGTGTGTGTGTGTGTGTGTGTGTGTGTGTGATTGTCTTTCTCTGGGCAGCTGAGTTTCAGGTTGTTTTTTGTTGTTGTTTGTTTGTTTTTGTTTTTCCTTCTGTATCTCCTGAGACACCAACTTTTCTTCTAGGGTTGTCCAGCTTTTTTGGGCTGACTTCCCTCCTTCCTTCTCTCTCTCTCTCTCTTCTTTCTTTCTTTCTTTCTTTCTTTCTTTCTTTCTTNNTCCTTCCTTCCTTCCTTCCTTCCTTCCTTCCTTCCTTCCTAACAAGAACCCCCATCAAATTACATTTACTTGTCCTGTGGTGTGTGTGCACACATGTGCCTCAGTATTCACTGTGGAGGACAGAGAACAACTTTTACCACGTAAGTCCAGGGGACTGAACTCAAGTCCTCAGGTTGAGCCATCTCCCAGGTCTCTCACAGGGCTTTTTATTTACATTTGTAGTTGTGTGTTGTAGAGGTCGTTCCTGAGATTACGCTCAAGTCACCCAAGACCTCTTAGGGTAAATACAGGTAAAATCTGAACTGACTGCAACGGGTGTGGGTGGATCTGAGAGAATCAGCTCTGAAATTGCCTCAGGGTTTCACCTACACAAACACCACCATCCACCAAACAAAAGCACAGGGCAGGCACCTGGTGTTCCTGGGAAAGCGCTGTTACTGAGGACACACACTAGGTGGCAATCCAGGCTCACATACTGAAAGGAGGAGGCCAGAGAGCAGCACATCTGGCAAGTGGGGCTGCCTAGTTTCCACGCCCTTCCCCCTTTATTCCAGATCCCTGCATTATGGACCTGTCCGGGGTTTCTGTCGGATGATGGAGGGCGTGGACTGGGCTCAGCAGCAGAAGCGGCGGGGTGCTGAGAGACACTGCCCCATACAGAGTTTTCCACGTGTTTGGATGAATGGATGGATGGATGATGGACTAGTAAGTCCGAGATCTTGCTTTGGGGAAGGTATTTGAGGGAGATGGGTGTGAACTGCGCTCACATTTGAAGGCTGGGATTTGAGTTTGTCTTCTTAGAGAGACTGGACGAGAGGGGAACTGTGGTGGGGTTGTCTCTCTCTCTCTGATTCTCCAAACCTCAGATCCTTTCTCTGTACAGTGGGAGAGTAATGCTGCTGGACAAACAAACCCCACCCAGTGTATGTGATGCTTCCCCATCTCCTTCCCCCATTTTCAGGTTATCTCCTTATCCCTGCTTCCCCAGCGTCCCCCCCCTCACTTTCTCCGACTCTAATAAAACCACCTTTGTGAGTTTTGTTAAATGTCGGTGGTTCCTAGGTCTAAGACATGCCCATCAATTCTCCTGTGATGGTTCTGAATATTCCCATGAGCTTTCTCTCAGCTGGATCGGCTCCTTGGAGGCTCTGTTTGTGGCCTGAGATCAGGACTCTGGTGCCACACTGCCATACAGACCTTCCAAGGGTATTGTGGACATGCTCCAACCAGACTTGACAGCCACTGTTTTCTCTACCCGTTGCTCCCAATATTCCTGCTTTCAAGACATGTCTGTTGCTACCGGGCTCCAAAGGGAGGCCCTGGGATCCATCCTGGCTTGCTTTCCTTCCTTCTCCACAGCCAAGAGGCCCTTCAGAACTGCTGGTGCTCATAACTCTCTCTGACTTTCTTGTAGCCACTCAGGAGGCTTTCCATGCCTCTAGCCTTTTAACCCCTGCCATACTTTTACCCCCTCCTCAACTGGGGTCAGAAAGAATGTTCAAGAATGAGGATGTGATGGTATCACTCTGCTTCAAAGCCTATTTTTTTTTTGTGTGTGTGTGTGTGTGTGTGTGTGTGTGTGTGTGTGTGATAAAAGCCAAACTCCTTGCCTAAGGCACTGATCCTATTACCATGACCTTACTGATACAGCCTCCTGTTCTCCCAAGCCAAGCAGCTGGCTCTTTCCCCCGTGCCCAGCTCTTCTTGATGGATACGGGGCAAAGCTCAGCCACTGGAGTGTGAGAGCTGGTCACCAAGCTGCCTATCACACTACATGCTATTTTCCTGGTTGTTTCCTGCTGTGTTCTTCCCACAGATCTGGGAGTTCCCGGTACAGTGCCTGACATACGTGATGGGCTCCTGGGGTGCCAATCAAAAGCACCATGAAATGGCCTTGCCACTAGTGAGACAATGTGGGTGGGAACATGCTGTTGGGTGAATACCCAGTGTGGGGGTGAAAAGCTGAGTTAGGCCTGGTGTCTGCCCCCATGGGAAGCACACCTGATCACCATGCCAACATGTAATGAGGCATGGACACAGGTATCATTCAGGCTGAAGTCAGGTCATGTTATGGCTTCCCTGTTTACCTCTGCTAGATTTTATACCCAGAAAGCACCAGAAGGCCTTTTTGTTTTTCTTGGATCAGTCTTGAGTCTCAAAGGACACCAATGCCTTCACACCAGTAGCTGACAGGAGAAGAGAGAGTACTCAGTGGGAAGGAAGGCGTATAGACTTCTTCAATATTTTGGATTTGGGTCAGTTGGGAGATGTGGAGAGAACCAGGCCTGCAGGTGACTTTTCTATGCAGCCATGGAGGAAGGAGGAAGGAGGTGCAGGAAAGTGTATGCAATATGGGTCACGTGATGACCATGTATTGGAGTTGGCTTGTTCTTTCAAAAGGGCTGTGATGCAAAGTCCTACAAAAGGGTTAACATGCTGTCCTATTCCATGCATGCAGACAGAGACCTCATGTTTACAGAATGCTGTAAAAGTGAATGCTACTTCCTGGTGTTAAGAAGCATTTTCAGCTCTATAGACATCTCCTGCTACACCCTGGATGTCCAAGGTCTCCATCACATTCCATTGGAACTGTTTGGAGTTGATTTTCTGGTACATCTTCCAAGTGACACAGTGTCATATACAACTCAAGACTTTTTGTGCTCAACTTGTTTTAATCATAGCCAAGGGTCTCCTAGTTCATCAGGATCAATACCTTGACAGGATGCACTCCATCAGCTTAGGCAGTCAGCCAAGGGGTGGACGTTGAGCATCATGATGCCTAGGGTGACCCTGTGAGCTTTCTAGTGTTGATGAGGAGGTACACATGATGGCAAATGACCCCTGTCTCAAGTTATAGGAGCTCAGGATCCTTCCCTGGTTTACCTGTGTCCTTCATGCTTCAGTATGCTGAATCAGAGTCACAAAGGCTCAGTGCTCTTGGGGCGACTTGGGTTGCTAGCCCTAGGCTTAGAACTATCCTCTGTCCAGACAGTTACACAGGCCTCATACAATGGGGTTTTGGCCCTCTTTAGAGAACAGTTCTACCCACACATGGCAGCCAATGGTTTCGAAGATGCACAGCGTCCTGGTGGGTGAGGTGCAGGGTAGGGAGCTCTCTGGGCACCAGAACTTTGCTCTTCAGGAATACAAGACAGAACTTTCTCTCCTTTTATCTCTTCTTTCTTTAAAAGACAGAGTGGTCTGACTTGCCTGAAGAATGGCTAGACAACTGCTAAGCATCAGAGTCCTTCAGAGTCTCCTCAGGATTGGGATCTTTTTGGACCTTGCCTCAAAGTGTCCCCCTTAAATTGCTCATGGAGGACAGAGGTCTCACTATGAAATTCTGATTGGCCTGGAGCTTGCTACACAGATCACACTGGCCTCAGAGCCAAGGACCTCAGCCTGCAGAGCCTGCCTTCCACATCCTGTGCTTACAGGTACAAGCTTTCATTATTCTTTTGAAACTTGGTTGTTGGATTGAAGAGAAACAAAGCTTTAGGGTTGTTGCTTTTATTCACGGTCTACTTGATCTAATGTATCTGGAAGCAGAGTGCCATGGATTCTACACCTGTCCTCCATCTTTTTGTGGTGCCAAGCATTGAATCCAGAGCCTTGCACACATTAGGCAAGTGTAACCAATGAGTTAAA
The DNA here is from genome assembly GCA_001685075.1 of Bramus lutescens. Lineage (NCBI taxonomy): Eukaryota > Metazoa > Chordata > Mammalia > Rodentia > Cricetidae > Bramus > Bramus lutescens. Next base: position 40,809 of record LOEQ01007768.1, on the reverse strand, counting down.
CCCCTAGGCTAAGATTCTTCCTTTTATTGGCTGTGTAGTCTTGAACAGCTAGATTAATGTCCCCGAAAGTCCAAGTTCTTCATCTGTAATATGTGATATTATTTCACTAGGTGGTTGTATATATTCAACACTGCAAGTTGTGTGCTAAGCAGAATGCTGGGCCCTTGCAGGGACATGTACTGTTTTATCTACTTGATATAAACTAGTCACAATAGGTAGAACAGAGAGGCATCTACCTGTGCTCTGGAGTAGACTGAGATTGCTGAAGGGGCAAGAGACCCCTCCTTCAAAATCTCAGCAAATTTTATTACCCACAACTCCATTCCCTTGCCTAGAAATATGGTGTTGAGGATTTAGAGTGGCTGTGCCACAGGTGTTGAGAATTCAGCGTGGCTGTGCCATGGGTATTGAGGATTCAGCATGGCTGTGCCATGGGTGGTGAGGATTCAGCATGGCTGTGCCACGGGTAGTGAGGATTCAGTGTGGCTATGCCACGGGTGTTGAGAATTCAGCATGGCTGTGCCATGGGTGATGAGGATGGTGGTGAGGATTCATCGAGGCTATGTCGTGGGAGAGGAGACACTGGGCCTGGTACTCAGTGACACTCCACTTGGAGAACTAAGAAAAGGGTCTATGTTAAACTGCTAATGTTTGCTTTCCAACCACACTGCCTCTTCTTCCCTGGGCGAGGCTGAACAGCAGTGGAGGAGGTGCAGTGTGTATAGACTGTGTGCTGAGGGCTTCATAACTGGCACATGAGGTACCTTTGTTGATGGAGAGAACCAGTAGAAAAGAGACCAAAAAATGGTGGTCCTTGTAATTCCACTGATAAGGTCTTCTGGGCTCTCCTTTGTAGGTTCTGTGAGGTACTGGCTGTTGTCATGTGGATAGGTGAGTCTGGTTTGGTGTTTTGGCTGTGGTGTTCCTGACTTCTCCCTTCTTGGCTTCATTTTGTCTTTAACAAGGTTCCATTTGTTTTTTTGTTTGTTTGTTTACCTTTTCGTTTCTCTACCCATTTTCCCAGCTGAACTGCTTTACAGAACCTTTTTGCTCCTGACTCCAGATTTCTTTCATGGAATGCATGGAGCATTAGAAGGAATGGGCCTTCAAAACAAGGATCATGGTATCCTGGATCTGGGCACATAATGGTTAGAAAGTACAGCTGGGGTTTCTATGTCTGTCACATCTACCTGGTGAATTCACTTCCTTTCTGGTTCAGACACCTTGTCAGTCAACTTTCTCCAGAAAGCCTGTCACAGACTCAGGGGACACTATGCTTTTTATTGTTGTCAAGCATTTTTGCGAATGGGGGGAATTGCCAGTGTGATTTTCCGGTTCTTTAATGGGCTGGCACAGCATCTCCTTTACTGGAATAACACTAGCATGTACTTACTACAGAATTGCCTTTACCTTTTCAGTCTTCTTCAGATGTTAAAATGAAAAGTTCAATAGAAAGTTTGATGCTCTTGTGTCTGTCTCTCTGTGAGTGCATCTTGGTCCTCCTCAGCTAAGCTTTGTGAGGTCACTGATTGAAGGAAAGAACATGGACTCAGAGTGGAGTCTCACCTGACTTCTCCCTGACTAGATCTCTTTTCTGTCTCCCATATGCATGGGTCACCTGTCCTTCTCTGGGTCCTTCCCTCATCAGATCCTGCTGTGCCGTACCCTCACCAAGAGCTCATTCTGTCGGCTCCAAATTCTACTGCTGCTTTGGCACGCTATTGCAAGGATGGTGTCTAAGTAAATATCATATATACAGGCAAAAAAGTGAATGACTTTATTGTGAGAATTAAGTTCAGTGTTTTGGAAAATTTTCTATTAACTCATGTGAGTGATATACTTGTGAGAGATTTACTTAAAAAAAAAAACCATAGGAAGGTTCTGTGCTCAGAATGCTCCATGGGTATCTTCAAATTTCTGCCCTTATTCTGAAAAACACAGCCAAGTCGTGGAAGATGTGATCTGGGCATGGCTTGTAAGTGAGAAATTTTGGACCCTGTCCCAATGGTCCACAGCCAACTACAGGGAAGCGATCCATGACAGTTCACTGAGTTTGTATATGTTGAAGTCTTTGCTCTTTAAGATGTGGTACCTGGCCCAGTGGTATTTGCCTCACTTGGGTCCTGAAGAGGAAAGTGAATTAGAATCTGCATTCTATGGGCTGAGGATGCAGCTGACTGGCAGAGCATCTACCGTACATGAACAAGACCCTGCGCTGTGGAATAACCCTTCTGTACATTGTGTAAATATATGTCACTATGATTGGTTTGATAAACAAGCTGAAGGGCCAGTAGTTGAACAGGATAAAGTTAGGCAGGAAAGTCAAACTGAGAATGATGGGATGAGGAAGGGAGGAGCCAGAGGAGATGCCAGCCATCTACCGAGGAACAGGATATGTAGAAAATAAGCTATCAGGGCTGGAGAGATGGCTCAGCAGTTAAGAGCATTGCCTGCTCTTCCAAAG
>LOEQ01007768.1:13736-25060 GCA_001685075.1 Bramus lutescens | reverse complement strand
GAGAGAGAGAGAAAGAGAGAGAGAGAGAGAGGAGAGGAGCCCTGGCAGCAGCCACCTCTTCTGAAGAGGGATGGGGCAGAGAGAGAGAGAGCTCACAGGCTGGAAGCAGATGGAAGATCCACTTGCCTTGGTGGCAGTGGCAGAAGAGAGGGGAATGAGCAGGGCTTGTCTCTTAAAGGGACAGGATAGACCATTACAGCTGGACCATAGCTTCATGTTCAGGACAAACTTTGAACATATCTCAGCCTGGATCATCAGCTAAAAAGGAGATGCTGCAGGCAGGAGAACAAGCCTGCCAGGCCTTTGTCTCATGTCAGAAGAAGCCATTTTTATTATTTATCTGTTGCCCCTTTCCCCTCTGTCTGCCTGCCAGGGATCTGCTGAGGCCCTAGTCTCTTAGCCAAACTACATCAGGCTCACATTTGTGATTTATTAGCTTTGTGATTTTGGTGAGTTAAATAACATCATCGGGACTCGGTTCTTTGAGGATTAAGTACATTAATCTCAGTGAAAGCAGAGTGCTGTGTGGAAAAATCCTCTATGGCTCCTACTGTGATGGCTTTCTAGGCTGCTGTGCCTATCAGTAAGGCAGAATCCATGGCCTGATCTAAGTGCTTGCAGAGGAGAAAGGGAACAGGATCTGTTCGCCGGGAGGCTTTCTGGATGCAGGCTGGATAAAGTAGCACGTGTGTTAGACTTGGAAACTGCACACGTTCCTGGTAGGTTATTAGAAGAACAGGCTGGGCAATTTCCAGAGTCTGGAAGGAAGGCTTGAGGGACCCAGGAGACAAAGCAGGTAAGACAGGCCAGGACCTGACAGAAAGAGTCCCGGAGGAATAGTTGTAGCTCTTCATAACCGTAGCATGGCCAATTAAGTCACAGGTAATTACCTGCTTAGCTAACAACATGATCAAATTCTTGGCACAGGTCATTTAGTGGAGTGGGAGGGAAGCAGAGTCCTTCACCTGTGAAGTGTCGGGTAGAGGAGTGGCCAGACTCTAAGCACCAGTCTGGATGAAGTATTTCTTTGGGCCTGGCCATTCATGCCCAGGTTCTCCCAGTAATTGAAGTGGCGCCTCCTTTATCTTGCAGGAGAATTGTTTTGCCCTGCCTTCAACTAGAGCCTTGGAGTCTGTGCTATTTAATGCATTAAAGTGCACCCATTAAATAGGTAAGTTATGCCAGCGCCAGCAGCCTGGAACACACACGGAGGCTAAATGGGCTTTGTGTAATGTTAAAAGAAGCAGCAAACCCCTTGTCTTGCACACAGTGTGTTGAAGCTGCAATACACACCACAGTCAGCTGTCTGGGATTTAGGTGCTGCCCATGGAGAAGTCGGGGCAAAGGGCTTTATACACTGAGAGGGCTCCAAAGGTCTACTGGGGCGGGAGAGCAAGCTATTCTAGGATGACAGGAATGAGGATGGAAACAGCAGCTCATGAATTGACATGGTTCCTACACCTAGAACTAAGCTGTGACGAAGCCATGTGCACCTGTGTAGGCCTTTGCTTGTCTAGGCTGAGACGCAGAGGAGGCCGCCCACCTGTGAAGACATCCATCCTTTGTTTCCTGGGCAACCCTGGATGCAGCTTGCTTCGCACAAAGCTTCCTAGTTGGGCCGAGGTCTCAGAGATGTGGCAGGGAAGGTGGATGGGACCAGGCTCTGGCACCCTGACATAGAAATTGAAAAAGGAAAGATTGGTCTCAAGTCACAGCCGGTTTAAAACTCTAAGCACAGAATCAGTGGGGTTTCCAATGAGGTGTTTTGAGTGGGAGGTAATGTCACGCTTCTTTGTTCAGCTGAAGGTCGGTGGGGAAAATCAAAGGCTTTATTTACGGTAGAAGTGGGAGCTTTGGAAGTGGAGTGACGTGAAGATGTTTTCAGGGAAGCATTAGGCTGCCTGGGTGACAGGGAATCCTGGGGAAGCACGGTGGGGAACTGCCTGACAGCTGAAGGAAAATGGGCATCCATTTGTAGCTCATCCCTCTACTCTCTCAGCTGCTAGCCTGCAGTTGGAGTTTGCGCCTTCTTCGCTTTGCCTCTTTACTGATTGGCATGGATTTTTTTTTGCTAATACCAGGACGGATGCATCTAGGACAAATACGGACAAGTCAGTCTAACATGCATCCCAAGAGTCAACCATTTCCAGTGTTCAGTATCCTCTCAAGATTTCGAGTTAGCTTTGTAGAAACCTTAACTCTGAATAAACTACGAACGCTCAACAATATGAAGGTCACAATGATGACGCTGGGTGAAAGGTGCCTGTCAAAGTGAATGCATGCTTTATCTCCTCATTTGTGTAAAGCCTCGGAAAATGGAAACTTTCCTACAGTAGCAGGAAATAGACTAGTGTGGAGGCTAGGAGGACAAGGGACTTAGAAAGAGGCACGGAGAAGGGTGAAAAAGAGAAGGAAGGAAGGCTAGGCTGGCACCAAAGTGGTGAATATCTTTTCAAATTTTATCAAATGATATACTTCAAATATGTGTAATAAGGCCATCAAATATATGCCAAAAAGGCCATTAAAAACCAAACTTAGCCTTTTAAAAAATTGAGACAACCTCACTGTGTTCCCTAGCTATTCTAGGACTCTTAACTTCAACATTCTTACCTCCTTCAGACTCCTGAGTGCTGGGGTTACAGTTGTGTGCCACCATGCCCAGCTGGTCACACCTGAGTCAAGACAAGGGGACATACGGGTTGGTGATCATGCAGCGTGACAAGAGTAGCCGACGGAGCAGTTGTTCATGGACATGGCATGACTTTGGGAGGCAGAAGAGCAAGCGGTGTGTGCCACTGTGCTTGTCATGTAGAATGGCTGACCTTGTTGTTTCCATGGAAACAAGGGAAACAGTTCATAACTCAAAAAGCAGACCCCACTGGCCTGGAACTCATAGACTTTATGGCCTGCTTCCATCTGTGTTGCTACCCGCACTCCTACCCCCTATACTGTCGAGAGAGGAAGCCGGCCAAGACCCTAGACCCCTAATGGGAGCTTTACTTTCCCTCTGTTATTCACACTCTGAGAAATGGAGAAAATAGCTAATCTCAACATCTATTAATTTACACGTAATAGAGCAGGGTATATTCCGTGACCTTTCACCTACTCCCTCAAATAATTAGTGAGTAGAATAAGTCCCATTGGTAATTAGCTATGGAGATTGTCTCTTTTAGTGCTTGCTGTTAGCGAGTAGAAAGATTAAACCCTGACGATGGCTCCCTGTTTACAGTAGGCTCTGAAAGAACAGAGAAGTCACCCCAGATGTTGGTGGGGAACTAAGGGAAACTTCTTGGTGCAGGATTCTGAGAAAATAGTTGAGTTTCACTTTATTGATACAAAAAAGACAACCTTTTACAGGCAAGGCTTCAGAGCACTCAAAATGCTCAGAATTATAGAATCAAGTCATGGAGGAGGGTGGAGCTCAGCGGACTGCGAGGCAACAACAGGATCCATGTGGGAGGACAGTGCCCCAAGTTAGAGCCTGTTGGGTGGGAAGGCATTGCTGCAGCGCTCTGGGGCAGGGCTTAGAGCGTCCTCTGGGTGTGGTGACAGGAAGTACAAACATCGCAGGACAGTGACCAGGAAATGGACCCAGGGAATCACAAGCACACGCTCTACTCGTAAGTGAAAGGGGAAAAACAGAAACCGGTTTGGTCAAGAGATGAACTGAGGAGACCACAGTTTCAGAAGGGCAAAAGTCGGAATTTCTGGTTATTAGATCCATGATGCATCACAGCATCAGCTGAGCGGGCTGGAGAGATGACTCAGCAGTTAAGAACAGTAGCTGCTCTTGCTCAGGCCCAGGCTCAGTTTCCAGCACTAACATGGCAGCCTATAACCCTCTAACTCCAGCTCCAGGGGATGCGATACCCTTATCTGGCCTCAAGGGCAGGGCACACATGTGGCGCTCACACATTCATACACAGAAAATAAATAACCAATAGTTTTACAAGAGTGGTTCTACACAAAGTCTCGAACAATCAAAGTGCAGAGCTTGGAACTGAGTCTTGATGGACACATCAACAACACAACTCCCACACCTATGGCTCAGGGATCATTGCAGAAGTCACCATCATGACTGCCCAATCATGCCCCGAGCAAGGACAACAGTAGACCTGCTAATGTGGATGGTGGAAAAGCTCAGGAGACCCCAACTCTACACAAAGAATTACAGACAGCTAAGGAGTGCTGAGATGGGCAGACAGTCTTCCCAGGTAAAGGTGTACCAGTCGGTGATTTAATACCAAGTGACTAGCCGAGACAACTACATACATACATACATACAAAGAAACATTATACAGACTGAGCAGGTTATACTTAACGTGTGTACGAACACACATACCCATGTAAGAACAATTAATGAAAAAAGAGGCAATGAATTACAAAAAGCTAGAAAGAATAAATAGGAGGGTTTGGAAGGAGGAACAGAAAGGGGGAATGATGTAATTACATTAAAACCTTTAAAAAGGAATGATAAAATGATAAGAAAGAGTGATTTGTACTCTGAGATTCCAGAGTTGGGGAGATGGCTCAGTGGTTAAGAGCATTTGTTACTCTTGCTGGGCACTTGGATTTGGTTCCCAGAACCTACAAGGTGTTCCCCAACCATCTATAACTCCAATTTCAGGGATCTGCCCTTTCCTGACCTCCTTGGGCACCAGGAACAGACATGGTGCATATACATACTTGTAGACAAAACACTCATACACATACATTAATTAATCTAAAAGTTTAAAGTAACCCCCTCTAAACAAGCAAACAAAAACCTAGAGCTGAGGAAATGTATTCACCAGGCTCCATCTTGGAAGCATAAATACAATTTATAGGAATAGTTGCCCCGTGGACTAAGCAAGACCGTGTTGGCCTGGGCATACTATGGAAGCGACAGCATTCTACCCCACCCTAGTGGCCCAGAAGGTTGTTCTGGCTGCTCTAAGGAGAGCAACGCTTGCCAATCTTCCACAGACTGCTCTTTCTGTTATCAGAATGGTCACTTTCTCGCTAATGAAAAAAACTATCTGGTCCAAACATGACCTTGAGGTTTATCTGAATCGTTTGTTGCTCATCAGAGCAACATAGATCAGAAGTGAATTATATGCCAAAAGACACTTCGAATGTACCGTTTATCTTCCCTGTAATTGATTCCCATGTAGCCCAAATACCCTGCGGGGGATTTGCAGAGGGCTTAACACACTCTGCCATTATGATGACATCATCTCACATAAAGCAGTCATCTGGATCCTTGGGAGATGACAGGGTGTCTTTTGGCTTTAAGTGCTGCACACAGGGCCACATTAACTATGGATAACAAGGAGCAACTGTTCCCATCGTGCCTTCCACCCTTCATTTTCCTCCAGCGCTGTCAAGCTGGTCCCACGCTCCAATCAAAATGGAATTATTTCAAAATCCATACCCAATTGATTCCTCTTGCCAGAAGAAAGTATGTAACAATACATATCCATCGACTTTCAGTTTGGGCCTGTGTTGAGATTTATCGTCTCCAGGCAAATATTGAACTGGGTGAAGTTTCGGTCAGTTGTATCCCTCTCAGTTGATAAATCTAAGTGTTGACTTTGGGAGGAGTCAGTGGCCATGGCTTTGTGGCTCTAGATCAAGTATTTGTGCAAACTGATGTTTTTAAAGGCTGCGAAGGGGAGTGGTGCCGCAAAGCCTGGTTCAACAGCTGTCTAGGCTCATGGGTTTCAAAGAAAATCCTTCCGTATGTAGAAGAAAAGGTACTGTATCGCAAAGGGTGCTTGTGAAAGGCAAGTGGGTGGACTCATCCATTCTCTGAGAAATAGCCTGGGAAGGAAAGGTCTCTGTCGATAAAACCATTGCATGCGTATATACATTATGATTGTATTAATTACATAATCATTGCAAATGGTCCTCCAGGATGTTGTCCTCTGACCCAAGGGCTGCTTTATGCAAGGCAGTTTAGCAATAATTGGTAGTTTCCCTGAACCTCTCAAACGAAGGGGGAGGGTAACCCAACCTGCTGCCAAGATAATGTCTTAAGGTGGTCAGGGGTCCATGAAGACGCTATCAAGATGATACCCAATGAGTACCATGGATTCATCGCAAACAGCAAAACGATCACTCAGCTATGCATGTGTGTTTTCTGAAACTTGGGCATGCTGTTTGGCCTTCAAGTTTTCAAATTACAAGGAGGGGAGCTGCTGAGTGCCAGTTTCTTCTAGACAGAAACATCCCAGTTCTCAGAGACAGGCCTTAAAACAGAAACTGCACAGCCTGAATTGTTTCAGGAAGCCCTAGAAACTGACCACACTCCATTACGTATGTAGAAGAAAAGCCTACTGTACTGCAGGGATGCAGTGGAAGGCGTGCAGGTGGACGCCAACTCTCTCTGAGGAGACTGGGCCTGTTGACACTCAGTCATGGATCAAGGCTCTCGCAGGTCCCTACTCTTCCTTACTGAACTATTGGCTACTGATCGGTTGGGGGGAAGGGTAGTCGTTGTCTTTAATCTTGTGCCTATGGGTAATCCCGTCGGGCTCCAATGCATAGTTTCAAACCTAGGGTCGTACAGATGTCTCTAGTTAAACTCAGTGGGCCAGAATACGGAATGAATGTGGGAAGGGATTTTGTGGAGTGGGGACAACAGGGATGGGAGAGAGGTAAGAGAGTGGAGGGCTAAGAACAATCAGAGCCCATTATAGATATGTGGCTTTTTCAAAGAACAAAGTTCATGTATATTGTTTAAGAATTTTCTACTTCTAAAATAGAGATTAAACACCTATACTTTTCCACATGGCATGCGAAGCCCTTCATGATCCCATTTCTGCTGCAAGCCTTTCTCTCCAGGAATCCAATTTTACCTCCTCCTTGGTATCCACATATCTTCAGAAGACCCTCTTCTTTCATAAGGATGGCCAGGATAATTTTGTCTTTGTTTGTTTGTTCCAAAAGTTTCTTCCCATGTTTCTCAAACTCCCGATCCTCATGTTTCAACTTCCCACACGCCGTGATTCCAGCTGGATACCACCATGTCCAGATTTTTAAAAAACAATGTCTTCAGAAATTATCTTGCTGGGTGTAGTGGAAGATGCTTGTACCTAGTACTTGGGAAGCCAAGCCAGGGAGAGTGAGTTTGGAACTAGTTGGAGCTACACAGTGAGACTTTGTTCCTTCAGTAACCCCTCCTGAAAGATAGACTCCATCTATTGTCTTCTTAGAAGTTTCTCCTTCTGTGGCTAGATTTTCATTATTGACTCCTTCATTGTGTAGTTTTAGTTGGTTAATTAATTTTTTTGCAGGGCTGGGAAATGAGCTGAAGGTCTGGCATATACTATGTGAGTGTTCTATTGATACTCCTAGCTACCCATCAGACGTTTGAAACATCCTGTGTGTGGTTATTGATATGGTTATTGATAGTGTTCCACACACTGGGGAAGTAATGGGGGAAAACAAAAGAGAGAGAGAGAGAGAGAGAGAGAGAGAGAGAGAGATTGGGTCTGCTCTGGCATCATGAACCCCACAGACAGCGGCTGTGTTTTTTCATCTATTTCTTCCCAGCACCTAGCAGGGTGCAGCTGTTTAACAAAGATGTTCTTAGAATGGGAACTGATCCCAGAAGATCCGAGAAGTGGTAACGGTGTGCGTACAGGAAGGCAACAGTGCTCTTATTGTCTTGACTCATTCAAGTTGGCCTCTGTAATTTATTTATTCATCTGTTTATTTACTTCTTGTGAAAAGCTGTGGAGCTACTTATGAATAAGTGTTTCTTTTTAAAATGAAAAAAGCATAATTTTGTACAACGTTGTGGAATACTTAACGATGCTGAATTGTCCATTTTGAAGTGGCCAGGATGATCAATTTTTATAATATGGTTATTTTGTTACAAGAATAGATAAAGGAAGTGAACCTCTTCATTTCATTTGAGAAAGAAGCAGTCTCTAGCAGGCACTGTTCGGGGTGTGGCAATTCAAAGACAGATCACATGTGGGCCTATCCTCTAGGGACCTAGTGTGTCCAGCAGGGGAGAGAATGTGAGCCACAGGGCAAGGAAGAACTGTCACTTGTGCCCAGGGAGAGCTTGGCCCACACTGCCTTGATCCCTAGGAACAGTCATTGTTTTTAAACACACTGAGTACTTGGAACATTGTAGAAGATAGTCTTTTTATAGGGCAGTCGTCATGTTTAAAAACAAATGATGGGAACATGAAGGAACGTTTGTAAGAGCAGGGTTCCAAGGTGTTAGCCTCGATGGTTGCCTGAGGAGCCCGGCCAAGCACGTGCTCACATGGGAAAGCCACTTGAAACAATCAAATACTGTCTTTGCTGGCATGGGTGCATCACACTGGCCTGACTCTTCAGAGACAGAGCAGACATGTTTAGAATTGTCAGACTAATGAAGACTGAGAGACAAGAGGTACCAAGACCCATAGACTCTTGACACAAGGCAAAGGGAAGGCGGAGGCATCTCAGGGTCTGCCTGGCACTGCTCTCAGCTTAGATGGCAACCGGGATCCTTGCTGTGGATCTGGATTGGCTCTTTCCCAGTAAACCAGTTGGAGACGGCAGTGCAAAAGCAGAGATGTACAGTTGCCTGAGTGTCTACACCATGAGGGCCCAAGGAGAAAACTAGCTACAGGTTGAGGGGAGCCGACTGGCTGTGTGTGTCGGGGGTGAGGGATGGCCAAGGCAGCCGAGACGTGAGTGAGTACTGTGTTTCGCTGTTCACCTCCCAGGAATGGTGATCTTACATATTTGGTGGCTTTCTTCCGTCTCTTTTTTACTCAAGTCAAGGAGGATATTGGTGAAGGATGGTTACAAGACAGTTTTTCTTGTGTGAAGCAGTAGGAAGGATCCCAAGAGGATACCCTGGGTGGTGAACACTTCTATGTTGTTTTGGATGACACTGTATGATATGTCCCTTGAGGAAGACTTCTCCTTGGAAAATGATGCTTACTGTTTGAAGGGGGGGGTAAATCTCCCCCTTCTTCTATGTTCTGAGATCAGCTTAATTACTTGGAAACTGACTTTCATTAATAAAATAAGATTTATTTATTTGCTTATGTATTTGTACGTGTGTATCTGAGTGTAAGCATCTTTACTACATGCTTGCAGGTGCACGTGGAGGCCAGGAGAGGGCCCTGGATTCTCTGGAACTGGATTACAGGCATTTGTCAGGAGCCTGTTGTTGGAGTGGGAACAAAAGCCAGATCCTCTAGGAGAATAGCAAATGCTCTTCAGGGATGAGTCCTCTTTCCAGCTCCTCCCTCCACTGACTTCCGTTTATTTGCATAAAAATACAGAGCTGCTTTTCAGAATTCCTCTGTTCTCTCTTAGGAATAGTCAGTCATGTAAGTATCTTAGAGCAAATCCTTTAAACCACCAAAGCCTCAGTTTGCAAAGCTGTCAAATGGGCCAAGAAGACCCCATTGGCGGATTTGGCTTCGAAATGTATTCTATTTGTTCTCTATAGATAATCCTACCCACCTAATTATAATGCTGGTAACTTGTGTTTATAATTGCAGTAATAAAGCCCCCAGAGGCTGAGACAAACACTGAGAACACCAACCGTGGGATCACTTGGAGCCAGGAAGATAATGATATGTTGTATAGATGTGTTTTGTACACACACACTGACTCTAAAAATTTGCTTGGATCTAAAGAAGGTTTAGGAGGCTCCACTTCATCGGTACTGTTGGCAAGTCTGGTGACAGCGTCAAACATTTCTTGTTCTGAAATAAGGACTTTTTGGTTTTATGACTTTCTCTTTTATCTTCTCATTCCACATTTATCACTTCAATAAGCATTTCTTGAGCGTTTCCTAGGCACCAGGTTCCTATGCAGGGCCTGGGAGAAGAGCAGTATGCCAAGCAGAAATCCAGGCTTTACCATAGCGGGGGTGGGTGTGGGTGGGTGGGCTGTACGCAAGGCAGACTAGTTTAAACATCTGTAGCTGCTGTAATGGATGAAGTGGAGTCAGAGGTGTTGAGCTGGCATGGTGTGTGGGTAAGGCAGTCACCACCAGGTTTAACCATCTACATTTGATTCCTGGAATCCACATGGTGGAAAGTGAAGACCACTTCCACAAGCTGTCCTCTGGCTCCACATGCACTTCCCACCACAATAAATCAATAAATGTTAAAAAAAAGATGTGGTGCAAAAGCTACTAATGGGGGGAGTGGTCAGAAAACGGGGTGCCTTATGAGCTGAGTCCCAAATAAGGAAATCTCTCTAGAGTCTAGATTGAGGGCATGACATGACCAAGGCCTAGTATGTAGCCTCACTTAGAGATGGGACTCAGGTGGCTCTTGCCTGTTCTTGCTTGAACAGTGCTGGGCAGGACTGATGAAGATATTCAGTCATCAGCGAGTCTTTGAAGGGTTATTGCATGCCAGCCCCCCTTCCCCTGCCCCCCAGAAACAAAACAGATGCAATCCCAGTTCACATGAAGCTTACGCTGCTGACCTCCAGGGTGATGCAGTGGAGTAGCACCTGTGGAAATGGCCCTGGGAATTCCTCTACCCCTGGCTAGCTGTCCAGTTGGCAGTTAGCGGAGCTTCTCTGGGGTACCCTTTCCATAGCTGAAAACGGCCTGCGTTTCTGGATACAAGGCCCTGTCTGCTTTTAGCACTGTGGTTCAGGGTGTGAGGACGGTTTTAGATGACTTGTGTTTACCAAAGAGAGGGGCACTTCCTGGTTCCCTCAGACCCTCTGCCATTCTGCTAAGGCAGGTTATCTGCGCTATGAGGTAGGAGCCAATGGAATATACTCTTGGCTTTTATGTCAGCATCCTTGGTTCCTGCAGAACAGGACCAGCTCCAGGAGTTCAGGCAGTTGAGATGTGCGGAGACAAGTCTCCCTTGACAGAAACCGTCAGTTTAATGAGTAGAATTAAAAATGCAAATGGTGGGCTCAACTGTGGTGTAATTAAACCAGCGGAGCAGCTCCCTCAGACGGGGGCTCCCATGCCCTGTTTGTGGTGCTGGGTCCTGTTTATGTCTAGGCAGCTAGCTGAAGCTTCCTTCTTGCCTTGGGCTTGCCAAGTGGGGGAGCCCACTTCACTATCTACCTCCTTCTCAGGGTGCTGTGGGGCCGAATAAGGGTGGCTTTGCAGTTCCCTGATGAAAGATGCTGTAAAGTATAAAGTCCTATTATGGAAGTAGGAAACCACACCTCGGCATCTGCGACCCACTAGCACCAAAGAGAACCCCAGCAGCCTTTCAACCTGTTTGTCAATTGCCAGAGGCTCTCCTCTTGGCACAGGTGAAGCAATAATAAACAGAAACTGGACGTGTATTCCAGGTATTTTAATCATGTCAATAAAATACAGTCATACTGCCCCTTAGGCT
>LOEQ01007767.1:40784-58325 GCA_001685075.1 Bramus lutescens | reverse complement strand
GGGGGTGGAGGTTGGGATGATGCCTCACTCACTGGCTGCTCTTCTGGAGGACCTGGGTTCAGTTACCAGCAATGCCAAGGTGACTCACAACTGTCTGTAACTCCAGGTCCAGGGGATCTAACACCCTTTGCTGACCTCTTTAGGCAGAAGGCTCATAGACATGCATAAAGACAAAACCTCCAAATACATAATAAAAATATTAGAAATTAAAAAAAATCCAACCCAATGGCATTGTCTGCTCTGTGGCTTCCTGTCTGGAGGTCTGAAGGACTTTGTGAGGCCCATGGCTGCATCATTGACAATCAGCTCTAATTAGCAGACACCAGCTATTTAGCCCATTTTCTTTTCAGACTATTAGTTTCCCCACACAAAGGATCACTCCAGAGGTGACTTTTGATATCTGTGACAAACTGGGAGCTATAGTAACACCTTCAGGGCTTAGATCTGAAGACCTGCCTTCTGGATGCTGAGTGCTTTAAGTAGCTTTCTTAACAGTCTTTTGGAGGGTGGCACAGGGGTCATCGGGTCTTAACTATGTCCCTTAGGTTGGCCTTGAGCCACTCTTAACTCATGACAGTCACAGAATTGCTTGGGGCTTAAACCTGCCGTCTGGCACAGCTTATGTGAAGACTCCTAACTTGGATGAGGGCCTGTGAGTTTCCATTTCTTGGTAAACCATCAAGAAACATTTTAAAGACAGGAGCCAGGTCATGATGGCAGTGGCGGCTGTGTGAGAAGGAAGCAGGTAGAGGAATCACGGGGTGATAGTGCATCTGTGAGCCCGGGCGTCACCGACCCTCTCACCGGCTCTTGTTCCTCCTCAGGGACCCTCTGACTGTCACAAGCAGCCTCCTTTCTAGAACCACTTATGAAAACAGACTGTTCCCATTTCTAAGTGATTAAAGGGGTTCCTTGAAATGGTGTGATCAAAGATACACTTCAAGTTTCTCTCAAAGTGAATATTAACTGCATGTTGGAGAGGCATGTCAGGGGGAACCTGATCTTAGTAAACCAAAATGAGTGCTGTAGGGAGCTTGAAGGGTGGAGACACAGGAGGAGAGAATCAAAGCTGTGGGTGATTTTGGTTTTATGCACGCTGGAAATGGTCCCTTCTACATATATGAGTAGATAAGTTGTCTTCACTTCTCCAAACCGCTTTCTCCTCCCTAATGTGAAATCGGCTTAATAATTCTGACCCCCGAGGGTCATGAGAATGAAGTGAAATATGTGTAAAATGCTAGGCATGGTGCAAGGTACCGCTCAGCGGTCGAGTGCTTGTCTAGCATGTGATGCTCTGGCTCCAGTCCCCAGCACTGCCCAAAGGAATCAGACATGGTGATTTTAGACCCAGGGTTTACTGGAGGTTTCTTCGTCTCTAGACATCCCAATGTATTTCACCGTGGTACAGTATTAGCAAGATGGGCAAGGTTTTTGACCAACTCGGTTTCCATTGTGGACAGGGAGGCAGTTAGTGGCTAAGTCAGCAGAGGGCCTGTGTAATGCTGAAGAATACCCAGGCAAGAAACGCTGACATACGGGGTTTGGCTACAGAGGCTTGTGAGCACTTCTTTGCACATATTCCTTTTCGTGGTGAATCTAAGCCTTCTAAGCCAATAAGTGTTTGTGATGCTGCATATATATCATCGTGTTTGTGTGTGCATTTTCATGAGTGCACGCCCATCTTCTTTTCTTGGCTCTCAGCTCTCCTTACCCTTCTTTCCTTCACTCTTCATTGGTCCTCTCAGCAGCCTCTTCAAAAATTAGTTGACTTACCCCACAGAACACTGGCATTAAGTTTGCTCCCCACCGGGGTATCACTGTAAACCTTGGCACTGGAAGAGGCTGCCATGGAAGAAGGAGCTTCTAGCAAAAGAAGAAACTGGAGTCTGAGATGGGGCAGAGTAAGAAGGAATGAGATGTGAGCCAAGGGAGTCCTTAAACATTTCACGAGGCTCGGGAGAGCTTGCACTAACCCTTAGTGTGGCTTTTCCGCCCGGGAGAATGCTGCCTTCTTCTGTCTGCCTGGCAACAGGAGCTGCACAGCAGGTGTGGTGTGCCAGGCACACACATCCACAAGGATCTCGATGCTAGTATCAGGAGTCTGCTCTAAAACCTCCGCTTTGAAACAGGCAAGATGGATTTCAGGAGGTCAGTGTGACACTTCCAGGTGCTATATCTGTTGGTTTTCTTGGTAAGCAGTCACAGTTGGAATTCTTCCCAGCTGGCTGCCAAAGCCTTGCTCCTCATTTGTTTTGATGAGATTTCGGGAAAGTTGGAGCGGAGGTGGGAGGCATGGAATCAACCCAAACATCAGAGAATATGCTTGGATATGCCCTGCCACATCTGAGTGCTGAGTCCTGTCTTTTCCTAGGCTGACAAAGACACTGATGAAGGAAGATTGTTCTATTACAAGTCAGTGAGCAAACCCATGACCTTGTAATAGAGGCCACTTACTAGAACCCAGTTCCTTTTCTGCCTCTTCCCTGCTACTTGCTTGACAATCAAAACACTAGCTGTCCAGGTAGCTGGAATATTGGTGGAGTGTTGTTGGCAGTGCTGAGACCAGGGTGAACTGCTTGCTGTCGGGTGACTGACATGACTCTTCTCTTCACCGTCCCATCAGAACCATGACAGGTTCTGTCCTCAAGCCTTATTTTCAAATGGGGGTGGGGGGTAGGGATGGGGTTAGGTGGCCCAGCATAGATTGAGGGAATCCAGGAAATGTAATCTGTCTACCAAGAATTTTGTTTTACTGGGATACACTGGTGGTTTCTTGGGACATCAGGACAGCGTGTTAGGATCTGGTTGGTGAGGTTGCTTTCCAAAACCAGATTGGTGTGTGGGTGTCTTTCACCCTGAGGACTTAGAAACTTTTGACTTTGGGATTGCATGTGGCTTCTGGGCACATTCAACCTCAGGCTTCCCTAAACCAATGCCACCTTCTTTTGCTTGCTAGGTACCTCACATCTTGGGTGCCCCTCACACAACACACATTAATGCTTGTTTACCATTTCTTTTTAAATGCTCTAATAGGGTCATCACTTTGAATGTTTCCCCCTGACATATAGGTAATAAATAACAATCACCAATCACCCATTTGCTGAGTGTGTCCTTGACTTCAGGGACTAAGGTTTTTATGTATCTCCAGCACCTTCTGTTCTGTTTGGGTTTGGTTTGGTGACTTGATATAGTCTGTCTCCATGTACAGCCCACACAGGCCACATTGTCGTGTTCTTTCCTAGTGAGGGGGATTCCAGGCTTCATTCTTAAGTGAACTTGGTGGGATAGTTAGTGCCTTTATTTACAGATAAGCAACTTTAGGCAGGAGTAAGTAAAACTTAACCAGGACTGTTTTCTATTTTCCAGAGTTTGTTCTTATTAAGAAAAGATTGCAACAGCCTAGTCAATGTATGTTTCTGATTACAGGCTTCCTTGTTGACACTGTGGGGTGGGGTGTAGCCTCAGGAAGGTGGCGATGAATATCTTCACATGTTGTTAACATGGAAAGAGCACCATATGTATGAAGGGAAAACCGATGAGAGTATATGTAGAATATAATATCCCATATTTGTACAAGGGATTGAATGGAAGATTGCTGTAAGTTCTAGAACATTCCTGAGGAAACTAGTGATAGTCCTTATCTATGGTGAGAGGATAGTACAGAGACCCAGAAGCAGATAGAGGAGACTTTTCCATGATGCTTGTTTGGGACCATGCAGATGTCTTAACTGTTCACAATTACAAAATAACATTTCTGCAGCACTGCTTTGGTGGAACGCGAATGAATACACTCAACCTTGTAGTCTAGGCGTTAGAATGGTTAGGCGTTAAAATTATGTTTGTTAGTCCGGGTGCTTTCTATATAAAGGTTTCATCCCAACAACCTTTGACTGCTAGCTGTTGTTAGCAGAGGCATTCTTAGCATTATTTCAGAGGTAGAAAGTGGTGGGGGAGGAGGCTCATGAGGAAGTCTGATGAATGAAGGCTCTAGCTTTGAGGTTGTGGTCTGGCTGATTCTGATGTCCATTATGCTACTGGATTACCCTTTTGGTTATTTACATGTATTCAAAAGAGAACTTAGGCAAATTAAGTTAAACATTTTTTTTTTGGCTGAATTGTAAAAGTATGTTTTTTGTTGTTGTTGTTGTTGTTTTTTGTTTGTTTGTTTTTTGAGAAAGAATTTCTCTGTATAACAGTTCTGGCTGTCCTGGAATTTGCTTCATAGACCAGGCTGGTTTGAACTCACAGAGATCCACCTGCCTCCTGAGTGTTGGGATTAAAGGCAAAAAGTATAATTTTTAAGTAGATAAATTTGAGGGCTCAAAGATAAATAAAGTGTGCTTTAAGTGTAAATTTTGAAGTAGGGGACTCTGCCACGTTAACTGGATGACTTTGCTAAGATGAATGCTTATGTGATGTTGCTTTTGAGAGGTTTTGTTTAAAATAAGAAAGAGGGCTGCAGGAATGGCTGGTGGTTAAGAACATTTGTTACTCTTGCAGCGGACCCAGGTTTGGTTCTCAGTACTCACATGGTGGCTCACAGCTGTCCATCACTCCTCTTGCAGGGGATCTAACACTCTCTTCTAACTTCTCTGGGCAGCAGGCATGTGTGTGTAGCATATGCACAGACATATTTCTAGGCAATCTTATATGCAAAATAAAATAAATAGATGTGTTAAAAAAGTAAATAAGAAGAGTGTTTGCACACACGCATGTATGTGTGCATGTGAGTGAGTGAGACTGTGTGTATGTATGTGTGTGTAAGTGCATTTGAATGTGTATGTGCGTGTTGCTGGGATTGAACCCAGGACTTTGTGTGCACTGAATACTGGGCTATATTTTACCTCCGAGAAGCTACTGTTAGCTTCTCTGTTTCAGTTTATCTTGACAAGATTTTGAATTTTGGTGGCGGGGGGAAAGAATGGTAACTTAACCTGAGAGACTTATGTGGGCCTTCAGAAATCCCCAAAGCTATATGAAACTGTAGGCTGGTTTTGGTGTAAGTACGTACTGATTTCCAGGGCTTCTTTCCTTGGGTGGAAGCCTCTAGATTGTACTAAGTTCTCAAGGAGCCACTGAGATTACTTCAGACTATTAAAACTGCTCATTGTCACCTTGACAAGGATGCAAAGGGTTAATATATATATATGTGTGTGTGTGTGTGTGTGTATATATATATATATATATATGTTCTTTATAGTCGTGATACTTAGCTTTGATCGTTAATTGGCTGCATTTTGAGTCACCTAAAGAGGCATCTGGGGCTCTGTCAGTGAGGGAATTTCCAGAGAAGTTTAACCGAGGAGGGGAAACCCCATCCTGAATGTGAGTCCCCTCATCCTGTGGGCTGCAGACTGAATGAAAAGGAGAAAGCAGATGCTCATGTCTCTGCTTCCTGACTGGGTGCAATGCGGCCAATTTCCTCTCTTGCCCTCAGAGCTGAAACTGCTCTCAGCACCATCCCTTTCCAGCCATGATGGACTGTACCCTCAAACTGCAATCTGAAGTACATGCTTCCTTTAGCTTGTTTCTATCATAAGAAGAATGTTAATGCAATAATTGTTTTAAAAAATGAATCTACCGCATCTCTAACAGTTCTAAATAAAAATTTGGGTTCTGTGCTTGGAAGGAACATTGGAAGGTTAGACAGCCCATGATTGCAATTCTACCTCGAGATAGTCTTACAAAGCTTTGTGCCTCTGTGCTCTTGTGTTCCCAACTTTCCCCCGGGCCCTCCTAATATAAGTTCCAGCATGCTGTAGTCTAAATGATATTCACTAGCTGGGGCAGATGAGAAGTGAGTTCTAGTCTGTTTTCTTTCCAAAGCACCTGCTGCTAGTGTTTGACAGCTAATGCAGAGATCCAGAGGTAAGGCGTTAGCCGAAGATGTTCCTTGAAGGGGATGAGGACAAGGGAAAATGTGGGCACAGCTCTAGCATGGTGTCCCTTGAGCTTTAGTTGTCTTCCATTATAATCTCATTTGACCTCACAGTATTGCGGAAGTAGGCAAGGCGTTATTTCCATTTCGCAGATGAGCAACCCACAACTTGATCGCGTCCTCTCTAAGGAAAGTGACCTGCCTGCGAGGAGGGTCCAGAGTCGCCCCATGTCCTTCCTCCAGGCACCGTAGGCTTTTAGCTGTTCAAGGAAACTTTAGGTAAGAATTCAGATGTGCTTCGCAGCGAAGACATTAATGCTTCTAACACGTCTAATATCAAACAGAAGCAGGAAAGGTGGTGCGCCCTGTTGTTGACGTTCCCTCAAGACCTGGAAAGTTCCTGAAGTCGATCAGATGGGTTGGAGGAGACCAACTCCTGGCAAAATGTTGACTGGCTCTGGAAGTTTTAAGGCCTGGGCTGCAGAGAGAAGTTGTAAGGTTGGAATAACAAATTGCTTTCCAGAGCCCTATAAAATTAGGTGGTGCAACCCCACCCCACCCCATACACCTGAAAGGACTTGAGTATCAACAAACCATATGAATGGTTGTCTTAACTCTGTTCATGCTGTGGAAAGAATGTTCTGTTGTGCAGCATTAGTAATGAAAAGTTGATGGAGACCTGTGGCAGTTCTTTGCTTGAGAATATGTTGAGCATCGTAGTTACTGCTGTGTATAGTAAGGAACGTATGTATAAGGGGAAGAATGAAGAACCATAGATGTGCTATTTTCTTGGATTATCTATTTCCTTTTGAAGAGTTTCAAGTCATTCTACAATCTTGATATACAGGAAACATAGTGGCCCATTGTCTCAGAAGACAGTCTCTATGGCAAAGACACCGCTTGCCAGGTGATAATTCTGACGGCATCATTTACCAGTTCTTTGTGTTTGTTTTTTTGAGACAGGGTTTCTCTGTGTAGCTCAGGCTGGCCTCGAACTCACGTTGTAGCCAGGCTGGCCTTGAACTCAGAGATACTTGCCTCTGCTTCTGCCTCGTAAGTGCTGTGCTTAAAGACACGCTCTGACCTCATTGACTGCCTGTTTCCGCAGTTTTCTCCTGTGTAAAATGGACAGTGCTATAACCTTGAGAGGCTGCAGTGGAGGTTACTGGATTCCATGTGTGTGATTAAGCCTACCATATACTAAACAGTACATAGCTTTTACCTGCTGCTGCCTCTGTTGAATTATTGTTCAGATACCTCTTTGGAATTCCCCTGTAGTAACAAAAGGTCACCTAGAGCTGAGAAAATGGTAAAAACCCAGGAATAGAAACAGCAGATGGGTGTCTTTTGAGGTGCATGTTCCTTAACTCTGATTGTCTCTGTAGCCGGAGAGAAACTGGGGATAGCCTCCAAAGACAAGTGACATTGTGAGGCCTGTGACCCCGAGTCACCTTTTTGTTCAGAAGCTGCCACGTGTCAAAAGTCAAAGAAACATAATCTTTGGAAGTGAGTCCTTACTGCCATCAATCGCTCTGTGGTGCCCTGCAAATCATTTTTGATTCAGGACTGCATTCCTTTCTCTATTAAGTTGGGATAAAAATTCTGTCTTTCACGTGTTGGAAACACATAGATCATGCTGGTTAAGTGCCCAGATGTTCCATTAGTCCTAATAGCTCTGAGGATTATTATGGGGGAAAATTTGAGGCTCCAGATCCTGTACGTCTGAATAGTTCACCCTGATCCTCAGCAACACTGTTAGCCTAAACTCACTAGAGCATCTGAAGACATGCAGATGGTGTGTCACCTGGAGAATCTGGGCAGTCTGGTTGCTGCAGGCAGGGGCTGACGTGCTTGAGATTCTATCAGAAGGAAGTTCCTGGGTTATGACATGGGAAGCTCAACTAGAATTCTGAGGATGCTGGGCTCCAGCTGCAGGGACTGGAAACAGAGGGTATAGGCCCTTGCAGAGTGCTGGGAGATCATCACCAGACTGCACTCAGCGGATGTCACACTGTTTCCTGTCCACCTTGTGCCTTAGTGGCTGGAAGCTTGGAGCGTCCATGTTTCCTCTTCCTTAGCCAGAGATTTTTAATATTTTGATATTCCACTCCACCCTTCTCTTTTCCTCCTGTGTTTGCTCATCCTTCCAATAAAAGTTTATTTAGCTTTTGAATATTTACTGAGGGGATAACATCTCAGGCCTTGGAGTGATGCCAGTAAATCACACACATGCATACATACACACACACACGTGAACATACACACAGATACATACATGTATGCAAATCTGTTTCTCTGAAGTTTCCATTCTAGCTGGAAACAAAATACAGCATGTTCTTTTTAGGATTGTTATGGATTTATCCACATTTTGGTTTCTGCCTCTAAGATTTGGGAGGTTGTATACTTGATTTACAAACCTAATTGTTTAAACTGTACTAATCTTTTTCAGACTGTCTTCAGATTGCCTCTTAAGAGGCCTTATTTTTTTTTCAATACAACAAGATTTTCAGATACATGTTTGATCTGTTGTTTGTTCAGAATTCTTGTCATCATATTAGAGTGTGATGGTGTTGATGCCATTTTGTTCTGTGCGTTGAGAGTAAAAGTGTAGCTAAGTACACAATCAGGAAAATAGGCCATGTTTGAAGTAAGGAAATAAGAAAATGAAGGATGTTATTTACCCATGCTGGAGGTCAATTTCCAGTGAATACTGGTTTTCTCTGGGGTCTGTCTCTAAGGATATAATAAATGGTGGTTTGCTATGTTTTATATTGAAAATTTTAAATTGAAATCAAAGTGTAGGAAGTGTATATTTTGGCTTAAATGTGTATGTCTGATTATGGGCAAGTACAAGTTTGTTGCCTTTGAGATTTTAAAATGTCTGTGAAGGTGTGTGTGTGTGTGTGTGTGTGTGTTCTAAGCTTCTAAATAAAAATGTGCAAGATCTTTGAGCTTGCTTGTCTCACTATCTGGATTTCAAGAAAATCAGTGCTTTTCTCCTTCCCTGTTTCACTTTAGTTCCCAACATGAAGCGGTCCCATTCCCCATGAATGTCATGCAAAAAGTTCTGGTGATATCTGAGAACTATTGAAGACTAGTGACTGTTTGGAGCTGAACTACCTGCCAGGAAATGTGCAAATGTATGTTTTGATTTAATTCTGTGTACTATGAAGTTGACGGTTAATCCATCAAAACTGCCTCTTTTGCAAGGCTGCTATGTTGAGATCTGATTTTGAACGTATTTTATTTGGACTGTTCCCCTTGTACGAGGCCGGACATGTTCTGGGCAAGGAGGTGTGGACAGGTGATCTCAAAGTTTTGGAAAGCTGATGCTGGAGGGTCACTTTGGGTTAGAGGCCAACCTTGTGTACATAATGAGTCCCTGGGTAGCCTGGGCTACAGCATGAGGCCTCTCCTCAAAAAGCCAACACAAGAATTCACATGTATTCTTCCCAGAGGGACTTCCCTCTTTCTCTCTTTAAAGCAACATTGGAAGGGTGGTGGTGGAGGAAGCTTCCTCTGCCTCCCAGTGTTCAGGAGAGGCAGGATGATCTCAGTTCTAGGACAGCCAAGGCTGTACAGAGAAACCCTGTCTTAAAAAATAAAAACAAACCAACAAACAAAAAAAGCAAGCAAGCAAACAAATAAGGTTACTGTTTTTCTGGACAGTGACAGTACATGGCTTAATCTCAGCACTGGGGAGGCAGAGGCAGGTAAATCTGAGTTCAAAGGTCACTTGATCTACACAGGGAGTTCTAGGGCAGCAAGGGCCACACAGAGAAACCCTGTCTCAACTCCCTCTCACCAATAAAAAATCCCTTTTGTAAGTATCTTCCAATTTGGTTTGCAGTCTTTTAAAAATTAATTTTTTTCTTTTAAAAATTTATTTGTTGGTGGGTGGAGAGATGATTCAGGGGTTAAGAGCACTTGCTGCTCTTCCAGAGGACCCAGCACCCACGAGGCTGCTTACAACTGTCTCCAATTCAAGGAAGTCCAACACCTACCTCTGACCTCCGTGGCCCTGTGTACACACACGATACACATACCTACAAGCAGGTAAAGTACCCTTTTACAGAAAACAGGAAATAATTTAAAAATTCATTTGCTAGAATATAAACTCATGGTTTCTTTGAGAGGGTTTGAAGGAAAGCTGTGGAGCCCGTGGGAAAGGTCCAGTGTCGTGGTGGAGCTCAGAAAACCTTTGTTTCTGAAAGTGCTGGGTAGGCTTCCAGCCGCAGCCCGGCCCCCACAGTGCCAGTGTGTGACCAGTTACTGTTTGCCGTCTGTTATCTGGGTTCATTTTCACACGCAGCTGCAACCTTCATGAGCTCCAAGTAATGGGAGAAGGAAAAGCCCGCCAATTTCACACTCACGTTGTGAATCCCTGGCTTCCAGAGTGGAAATTGGGGTTTCAAAGAAAGGGACGTGTCCTTTTTCTCTCACTTTCGTTCATGTCTTTACTATTCAGAAATACAGAATGGCTCAAGCATTGCACCTCAATCTTATTTTGTGTACTTCACGATGTGTATTTTCTGTCACTCCTGTAGACCATGTTAATTAGCTAAAAATAAACCAGTGTATAGAGATGTTTGCCTTGTTTTTGAATCAGGGTCTTACTCTGTAGCCCAAACTGGCCTTGAACTCACAGAGATACACTTGTCTCTCAGAAATATTTTTAAATGTTGAGATGACTATATAGCAGAAAATTTAGAAACTTTCCATTAGGGGTGATATCCTATTGATGCACTTAATTCTACTTAGCTCACCTGACAGGGTCCTCCTAGGATTGGCTCAATGTGTGGCTCCTTCTAGTTGTTTTCGGAAGGAAACCCATTTTTATCAAATGGTGACAACATACAGGATCCGGGGACTGAGCTCTCCCTTTATTGTTTTGGGCTTCCTTTTCTGGGATGTGCTAGGCTTTGTGTAGCCTGGGAGGTTGTGCTCTGTTCTGGGTCAGATTTCTTCCTCTGTGCCCATGGTCTTAAGCTTCTCTCATTGTTATCCGCCCCATCACAGACTCGCCCACGATGTGCCAGGGTGCCTGAGAAAGTGCTCCATTCCTCCTATTACTCCGGGCTTTCCGGGGGACACTGGGAAACAGCTCTTGGCCTCCGCTTAGCTCTATTCAGATTGACTCTTTCCCAAGGACACATAAGATCAATGATGCATGTAGTGCTAAGGGCAGTGGCAGGGTCAGGCCATATTTACTGCTTGCTAGGGCATGTTATTGACCAATAAGAAGTTAAATAGTGCCTAGCTACACAGCCAAGACATTGTCTTTTAGGCAGGAAAAGATCACCTCAGGCAACTTCCCTTTATGAGCTAGTATGCGAGATGGAACCAAGCTGTACCATTCTGAGACTCCTGTATGCCTGCACAGCTTTCAGATGCTCTGCAGGTTCAGGATATGGTCGTGATGAAGGACTCACCCCATCCCTACCTTCTTTGGTACGTGGAATAGAAGCCAAGGCCTTCTGACAAGGGCCCTACCGCTGAACTTCATACCCAGTGCCCTATGGCTTTCCTGACTCAGCCTCTCTAAAGGGAGATAAGAATTGTAATTTGAAATATTTTATAGATACACTCAAGTTCATGGCAGTGCTTTGTCTAGGTAAGAGGTACTGGCCTCTTACCTAGACATCATCCCTGATGCTAACCAAATTCTCTCCCTCTCTGCCTACTTTCTCTTTCTTGTTCCTGTCATACCTCTTGTCTATACACAAATCTTCTTACAATTTTGTTCCTTTGAAAATAGAACTCAACATGGGATGAAGTTGAATGAGAAATTTTGGTACCATTTGGTGAACTATAAACACATTTTGGATGTTTTTAGAGGAATAAGGAGTCCAAAGGTACATTTTGCACACACATACCCCCCCACAAACACATGCACCCGCACACACACACATAAGTCTTTCTCCCTCTCAATACATAGAGAAAAAATATTAAAGCCTTAGCTTTGTGTTGTGTTTTGAAGCTTAACTAAGATTATGTTCTGGCCATGAAAAATAAAATGTTTTCCTGAAGTTTTTAAAACAACATTTCTCGTCTATTTTCTTCCTAGGTGTAGAAAGTACCATGTATGCGCCATTGAATGCAGAAGCAGAGGCAGACAGAAGGAAAACAATAGGAATCGAGGATGAAGGGCTCTACAGATTAAAAGCCAATGTCCTGCTGTTGGGCACCATGCTAGAGGCCTTTCATTGTGGTTCCTGGAATTGAAATATCATTGAGGATTAAAAATGCTTAAAGCCTAACAAAATTCAGAAATCTTGTGTTTTCCGACTGTTGGCTTATATATTTTTTTCAAAAGCATATTAGAGGATGTATTTTATGGGGGCATTGATCAGAATGCTACCAGAAATTCAGAAGAGCATCTAAAGCCGAAGCACAGATGTCTTTTGGTTTCATTGCTTAATCTTATTCTGCACATCTACTAAGATAATAAATAGCATGTGTCTGCATGAAGAAGGCATGGTAGGGGATGTAGTCTTTGTAGACCTTAGTTCTCTGTGCTGGAATCACTCCCCTTTAAAATTGAAATGAATATTGACTTGTTTCTTGCTTAGACGTTATATGATTGCATTTTCATTGGTTTAGTCAGTGGGAAGATGTTTTGTGCAGAATTGGGTTGCCTTAGCCAAAAGTCAGGGTTTTAAACAGTCTAGGAGACTCAATCAAAACAGCCGAGTCTCTATGTGATGCACGGTCAAGTCTTCTCATTCTTTATGACCCACCTGTCCATCTGTGTGGCAGACTCGAAGCTGAGGAAAGGTGTGTTCCCAGCATTGCGTCATCCATGGCTTTCATTCTTCTCTTTCTTTGGAGCCTGGAACCCTAGGGCGCCATGGATCTAGAGCTGACACATGCTACTGACTTCTGTCCTTGAGCCTTTCTGCCTCCTCATCCCTGAGATGGACGGCAGTCAGAATCTTTCAGTAGTCATGATGAGTTTGCCTTGGGGAACGTGCACCTAGGCTTCCTGGGTCATAATCAACTCTTCAGTATTTATGTGGTAGGTCTAGGACACTTTCATATCGACAGACATCATCTCCCTCCTGGAAATGCAGAACTTGTCTCTAGTCATGAAGGGCACCAGGGTTCTTCTCTCCAAAAAGACCCTTTGGAAAAAAACCATAAAAGTGCCGGTCAGCATGCATACTATAGGGATGATTCTGCAACCTTGGTTCACCAGAGAGAGGAAGGCCCCAAGAGTCCTTGGGGAGGGGAGGTGAGCACAAATAAACAACAGCTTTGTGTTCAACTGTTGGGGTTCAGAGTTGGGAATGAGAGGTGGAGATGTAGCAAAGCACCCATCTTGTTCTATTAATTAGCTTAGTAAGGGACTAGCTTGTTATCTCTTGTCTTTGAGGAGGCCAGACACGGCCATGACAGCTGTACATGCCGGTACGCGTTTGACCAGCTTCTGAATGCGTGCCGCTCGGCAATGTTGCTGTGAATGGTTCAGCAAGGAAGAGAGCATAGTGGGAGAAGCCGTTTGGTACAGTTTAGAAAGGGACACAGACAAGCACTTACCTTTCGTCGAGCTCCTTAAGGCAAGACAGTTGCCCCTGTTGCTGGTTTTATAAAGAGATTGAATGTGTTCCTAAGAGCGCACAGGGTTGTTGGTGGAGGGCCGAGTCTTTCCTCTGGGATTTAGCTGGAGAAGTTGAGCACCATGCGCTGAACAGACATGCTGTGGTTTTGGGTCCTGACTACCTTTTCACTACTGTGTGAGAGCAGCATAAAGAAGATTTACTTAGTTCATGGTTTCAGAGATTCAGCCTGCTCGGGCTGGCTTTCGGGGGGACCGTGGCAGTGCAGGTGTAGATCATAGTCGAAGAGTGATGGAGACAGGTTGCTTTGTGTTATAGCAGCTGGGAAGCAGAAAGACATAGACAATGGAAAGTACCTGGAGACAAGGCAGATCTTCTTCCCACTTAAGGATGCCATTATATGCATCTATCCAGGAAAGATGCCCTGATGGATCCAAACCCTCCTCATTCACTTGCCTCTCAGTGATTCGTTCTACTAGTGAAGAATAAAATTTCGATATCTCAACATTTTGGGTGATATATTCAAATCTAAAACAATAACCGTGGTCATACAGGACATGAAGATACCATGGAAGTGGGGAGGTGCATCAGACAGGGGCTTTTCTTATTCTGGATGGGCCAGTATCTGTTTTTGGGGTCAAGCCAGTCAGTCACTCCTGGTTTTATAAAGGATTGTAATGAAGTTAACCTCTGATTTGTGACCTTTCTGATCTGTGATTCATGTCTTTTGTTTCCAGTAACCAAAGGAACATTCTGGATATCTGCTATGGCCTAAGGTTAGGGGCCCTCTCAAACACAGGTTGAAACCTACTCTGTAGCGTCATAGTATTCAGATAAGAGGTAGAGCCTTCAGAAGGTGAGTCTGTCCTAAGGGCTCCATCCTCATCAAAGGTCTTAGCTATCTTCTGGAAGTGGCACAAGCTTGTTGGTATAGTCCATAGGGCACCACAAGGAAGCACCATGAATGAATCAGAACAAGCCCTCACCGAGCACCAAATCTGGTGCCTTCATCTTGAACTTCTCAGACTCTAGGACTGAGCCATAAATGTCATTGTTTATAAATTACCCAGACTGCTATTTTGTCCTAGCAGCCTGAATGGATGGACTAAGATGCCATCTAAGCAGACTTGGTCGTTTAAAATGCTTGACACTCAAGGGGGAAAGGGTTTTATGATTCTGTGGCTTCTTGTGCTCTGAGATTTTAATGGCACAGTAAGCCATACTTAATAACTTACAAAAAAAGAAATGAGCTAATCTGAGCTAATGCTTTCAGACAAAGGATGAAATAGGTTGTCTCCTAGTCTGTGTTCCTACTAAAATGATGCAAAGTGTATGTGTCAGCTTAGCTGGGTTAAGTTTTTATCTTTCTTGATCTCTTTCTGTAATCAATTTCATTCTGAGTTAATGGCATTAACCACTTGTCCTTTTGTCTATATCAACAGTTGACAAAATATGACCCATTGCCCACATCTGACCCACTACTGAAAACTGATGCACTCTGGCCTATACTGATGACTGATGATTCTGAGTTTTGTTTTGTATCTACCTTTTTCCCCCTGTAGTAAATAATTACAAATCCTTTCTTAAAGTAAATAAGGATAAAAATCTGATTGTAAGCCAGGTGATGGTAGTGGTGCATGCCTTTAATCCCAGATTGGGAGGCAGAGAAAAGTGGATCTCTGTGAGTCTCTCTGAGACCAGCCTGGTCTACAGAACGAATTCCAGGAGAGGCTCCAAAGCTACAAAGAAACCCTCTCTCAAAAAATCAAATCAAAACAAAAAAACGAAACAAAACAAAAAAGAACAAAAAACCCAAATTGAGTGTAATGTATCCTACTTGCTACTATTGAGAGCTGAGAGTCTTTTTGTGGTTTACAATGGAGATTTTTAAAAAGCAAGCATGCAGGGTGGGCCTGGAGGTGGATCTCTATGCATTCAAGGACCTTGAGGTCCAGGCCAGCCAATGCTACGTGGTGAGACTCTCAAAAAGGATGGTGCAATCATTGCTTATTTTTTGTGACTCCCTCAGTGTGGTGAGGGACAAGCAGAAGGGAACTTTCCTTTCCCATAGCTAGTGGCTTTCACCTCAGTGGACGGTTTTTACAAGTGTGGCTGAACCATGGAGATCCGGACAATGAACATCTTGGCATCTTGTTTCTCCATCTTCCAGATCTGGGTAAGATCATGAGAATGTAATTGGTACTCAGCAGGCGGGGTCTGAGAGAAAAGAGCACTCATGGAAAATTTTAGCTCCCCTTTTCTCAACAAAACAAAACAAAAACATTAGTTATTTGGCTTAAGATGGGAAGAGGGTCAGGGAGAGAGGCATATTCAGTGGCGTCACAATAAGCCATTAAAACAACAGAAAAGCGACTGTTTCCCATTTGCTTGTGGCTCTGCTTTTCCTCGTTCCAATTTCTTTGAAGAGATGGAAGAATAATGTAGTTTTGCAATGTGTCTCCGAAGTTCCAGTGTGGAGACTTTGTTTTCCCAGTCACTGTGGCCGCATCACAAATGATTATACAGTTTGCCAGCGTGAACAGCTGCTTGTGAAGATGACGTGTTCAGGATTCAGCATTAAGATGGGGCAGAACATAGATACCTTTGCTCTGTGCTGTTGAGGGCCTTGGCTGAAGAACTTCAAGAATGGCGCTCAGTTCGTCTGAAGTAATATTAATAGGAATTTCTAGAATGTGTAGGATCCCACTATTTACAGGGATAAACTCCAAGACTCCTAGTATGTGTCTGAAAATTGTGGCACACCCAAAACCCATGTGACTGCGACCTCCCCGCTCCCTTCCCCCGCCCCAACCACCCCAAATCTTTTTTGTTTTGCTTTAAAGGCAGGCTCTCATCATGAAACTCAGGCTGTCCTGGAACTTATTATACTGAACATGCTGACCTTGAGAGTACAGAGATCTGCCCACCTCTGCCACCCGAGACTAAAGGAATGTGTCATTGTGCTCAGCTTTAAATTCCCAATGTATTATGTTTCCCGTCTTGCGTCTTGTGATGATGTGAGATTATACTCTACCTGTGAGGGGAAATGGAATGACATAAGCACTGTCAGCTTTATGATAATACATGAGGGCTCCTTAAACACAAGCGCTAGGCTCTCTCAATAGCTATGTGGTTCTGAATGACTAGTGGGCGGCTAGCACGTACAGCGTAAATATGCTGGACGGATTCACTACTGTGCATGATGTTTCATGCTGCTACCCGGAACAGCACGGAATATGGCATTTAGAGATGTTTATTTCTGAAGATTTCCATTTCATAGATTTAGGCTGTTATTGACTATGGGCACTTAGAACTTTAGGTGATGGGGGTTAGCTGTATATTTTTACTTGCCTACAGGGTAGCTCCCCTTAAGTACACATGACTCTTGAGCAATCGGGACTCTTGAGCAGTGCAGGTAATTACAGAACTGAATTTTAAATTCTAGTTTGTTTTTTCAGTTACCTGTGGTGGCCTGTCTATCAGATGACATAAATCTGAATACTGTCTGTTTACCCCTCATTGCCAGTCCGCTAGCCAGCAGCTCAGCATTTAGTTGAGGCTGGTCCTGTTGCCTTGGAGCCTCTCTGTGCAACACCTTCCTCATTCGTATGGTAGCTGGATTGTAAGGGTAGGCAACTTGAGAGGAGCCAAAAGAGTCTTGAAGGAGGCCATTCCACCTCTTCCATATTATATTGAGTCTCTCCAGGTTCAGAGTCCGTAGCAATAGATTATGTTTTGATGAGGAATGGCAAGTTTCTGTATGGACATTAGAGATGTCCCTGTGTGAAAAGAGTCCTGCACAGTTGCTCCAGGTAACCCGTCAAGTCATTCACGTCTTAGTTCTGCGGACATACAATCCTTACTCTGTACCATTGCTTAGGAGATGGCAGTTGACAACTGTGATGTTTGTCATAAAATAGATGGGAAGGCGTGCCAAGATTTCTCTAGCTGTCTATAATGTGTCTGGCGTGGGGATATGGGGAATATGTACAGGGGGCAATTGGGTCAAACATGTCAATCGATTTGAAAAAGAGAGGAGGAACTGAATCTTAGCTCTAGACCAGAATTTTCGGGCGAGAGAGAGAGAGAGAGAGAGAGAGAGAG
>LOEQ01007767.1:26525-39310 GCA_001685075.1 Bramus lutescens | reverse complement strand
GAGATGGGGAGTTGAGAACCTGCCATCACGAGCTGTCACTGTTACTCTGGTACTTCTTTTCCTGAGTCACTCAGACACACATGCAGGTAGCATAACCCCCACCCCCAGCTCCAGGGAGCTTCCGGCCCACTGCAGTTCTGAAAGGTCCCCTGTGTGAAACTTGGCACCGCCTTGTGTATTGTTAGCTCACTCTTCAAATGCACAAGTGTCAAGGTTCCTCTGGGCTATGCTGCACACCCTACCAGGGCAGAGGCACGGGCATATCCTTTGTATGGAATGTCATTGACGTTCTGAGGGCTTGAGTTTGTCTCCAGTTGTACAGATACTACTGTTTCTATCATAAGCCGTTCCTTTGTTAGTCCTCATCTAAATGTGAGCACAACTGTGAATATATGCTTCTTTATTTCTCTTTTTCTTAAGAAATAAACTTCATCAGCTCACAGGGTATAAATGGGTAGTTTATATCTCTTCCTTTATCGCACAAGTCAAGGAGAGGAAAACAGAATTATAAAAATGGAGAAACAATCTCTCCCTCCCCTCCCTCTCTTTCCCTTGCTGCCCTTTAAATTGTTTAGCAAGTTACCTGCAGGAAGCATCCATCTCCCACAAAATCAATATAGTTTGGTTTCTAAACTCTGCATGTCCCCCTCTGGGTAGAAGGAAGCATTTTTGCCACACAATTGAAGTGAAATCAGTGAGATGCTGTTGATTTAATGGAAATGTTGGCCTTCGCAAGATGACAGGAAGGTAGTAGCAAAAAATGTGGTTTTTCTACTCAACAGTGCCGCCACTGTGGAATAAGAACAGATTCTGAGAAGAGATGGATAAGGTGTGTGTGTATGTGTGTATTACTGTATGTGCTGGTGCATGTTACTATGTGAGATGGCATGTGTATGTGTGTGTGTGTGTGCGTGCATGTGAGTGCACTTGTATATGCACGCGGCTGTAGGTTCCACCGTATTTCTGGGCTCCCAACCTCATCTTCTGCAGCCGTAGCCCCACTAAGTGGGGGTCACCCTCACTTCCTGTTGGTCAGTGGTTATCTGGTTGGTGTGGACTGATTGTCTTGTTTAGAGACAAAGGGTCTTGAAGTTTAGGTGCCTGGGCCCAGTGTCAGCCTGACTCTTCCTCAGCAGGGGAACTAGAAGCCCAGAAGTCCTGGGGAAAGTGCTAGGCTAATGGATGAAACCTCTTGTTTCTTAAGAAGATTCATGGGTCTTGCTATAGTGCTGTAATGGGGTTAGAGGAAGATTGGGGGCCAAAGCCTTTGCATCCTGTATCTATCTGTCTTTCTCTGACTTGTTGAAAAGAGGAGGTCCCATGGAGAATTATTTGAACAAATATTTGCTCTGTCTAATTATTCACCCAGAGCAGCTTTCCTGAATGTTTAATGCAAACCTTAATATTTACAATAGCGTAAGGAATAGTTTATAATGTGTTGGGGGAGGCTTCCGAGTGGAGGCAGTAATTCTTTGCAAGTATGTATATAAGACGGCTTTCTTCCTAAGAGATGTGAGCCATATTTACCTTAGCCAGTGTTTGAATTTGAGATGAAGTAAAAGGGAAGAAAACTCCAGAGATGGGAGGTATCCCTGTGAGCAGCTGCTAGCATGTTTTATGGGTGAGATGCTTGTTGTCTTAGCCAGCAGTTTTGTCCCTGTGACAATTTCCCTTTCTGGGTTATTGATGCATGTAACCGTGCAAATAGGCTTTCAAGATTGTTCCGTGTGTGTGTGTGTGTGTGTGTGTGTGTGTGACAGGTATGTCACAGGGCCATGCTAGACTGTGATCCTGGTAGGGATGGTCTTCTGGCTCTGCTCCCCCCTTTTTTTTTTCCAGGCCCATCCCTTTCCAGTCTTGAGATTTAGTGGGTCTTCACAACATGACTTTTAGAGGCCCTGTCTGCACATTGGAAACAGGCACCTTGCAGCTCTGAGTTTGAAGTCTTCTTCCATGTCTCATGTGGCCCTGGAATAGGCTGTGCCTCGGTTTTCCCATTTGTTAAGTAGAAACACCACGTCCCATGATGTGTGGACAAGAATGGCCAGTACTAGGCTTCAGATTCTGCATTGATGTAGTGGCACCTCAAACATCATCAGGTTGGGTAAAAAGGGTCCTCATTTCTATAGTATATCTCTGAGCACTTTGTTCAGTGCCATACAACCAGTCAATTACTCAGAGGTCCCATTTCTCCAAGAGCCAGAGATGGAAAGGAAGAGACGAGCGTTACTGGCAAGGTGACTGGGCACACGTCAAAGCCTCAAGGAAACCAGAGGAAAGACATTGAGTGACAAGTGGGACAACACTCTGTTTACAGCACTGGAGCTGTAGGATCCCATGCTGTCCTGCTGCCTTAGTATTGTGGCATCAGCCGGTGGAATAGGTAGGTTCAAGTGGCTGCTGAGATCTGCTGCCCGGTGAGTACCGTAAGTCACATTTAGGTAAATGTGTACAACCTTCACTTGCTAGCATGCTGGAATCTTTTCCAACTTTCATTGTTGTTTGGTTCCATGGATACTGTACCCAACTATGGTATTGTCTTAGTTCTCCGAGGTTTGTTAAAATGAAGTCAATGGTCAGTGGTTTCTTCTACAGCCTAAAAGCCAAACTGTTGTTCTCTTCTTAATCATTACTGTTTTCCCAAGTATGGGAAAAGCTAACTTTTACAGTCACTTGATTTTAACCACCCACCTTCATTGATACAAATGTTTGTATTTGCAGCCTCATTGGTAGGTACCACCTGAGCAATGTAGGTAGAAAGTAGTCATCCTCCTGAGAGGTGTGACATCAGTTATTCTTGAGCGTAACTCGGGGTTGTCTTAGTTGATTTTGAAAGTCAAGTCCTGATTTGGTACCTTTCTATTGAGTGGTTGACTGCTCAGACTCCAATTTTGCAGTTTGTAAATGAAATTCAGCAGGGTTTCACCAAAGTGGTACTCCATGTGAGAGAAACTGCCTACAGAGTGGACTTGAAGTTGGTCAACTAAAAAGCAGGACAGAGTGAGTCTCAAGCACACCTTCATGAGGTCTAGGGCTATAGGAGTGAGCCGCACGGCTAAGCAATGAACCTCACAAGGGGAGTATAATCTAGCAGGGACAGGCAGACAATAAAAGCAGAAGCCTACATAAACCTGGATACACAAGACTGGGAGGCAGTGTGTGGGACCAGGGGGACTGTGGAGCAGGCTCTTTTATGTACTTGAGAACACAGTATTGTGGCTTAGACTTGGGAGAGGGGGGCGTGGGGAGCCAGAGAAAGCATTCTGTGTTTCGGAGGCTGTGCCCAGACCTGCTAGGCCTTGCTCCGGCTGTGGCTTAGTGTGCTATTTTCTATCTATTCAAAACCTCCATTTGTTGTCTTTTCTAAAAATTGTGAATTCGACAGTTGTCATGGTTATAGCAAAATAATTTTTTAATTCTCACCTCCTGCCTAAGTACGTATACGGGAATGAGCCCCTCACCTTGTTTGCAGAGGAGAGTCCTTGTCTCTTTTCGGAAGTGACTTGTCTCGCTTTAATGTGGGCCAGCAGGGACCCATGTTTACCTGTCCACCAGAATCCACAGGCAATTAGCTTTATTGGGCTCTTTGCCCTGCCTCCTCTTCTCCTGGCGTTCTGTTAGATTGCACACATCCTGGGGCCGCATGGAAAGAGTCTGGTGTCCACCTCTGTGGGGTTTGCTGCTGACTCTTCAGCTGGACGATGCTGCAGGTGGAGCAGCTGAGGGTAGAAGGTTGAAATCACAGGTCTGTTTGGCTATTCTTAGCAGCTTCCACTGGCTTCTCTAATGCACTGGTTTCCAGTTAGCAGAGTGACTCTCATAAAGTCAGGACATACAGGCGTCTTCTGCATCATCATCAGCCCCTAAGATAGTTCTATAAATGGCTCTGCTGGTGTTGCGCTAGACCAGTGGTTCTCAACCTGTGGTTCATGACCCCTTTGGAGTCACATGTCCAAAATCCTGCACATCAGACATCTGCATTACAATTTATAACAGTAGCAAAACTATAACATAGTAATGTAGCATTGAAATAATTTTATGGTTGGGGGGTCACTGCAAAACTCTCAGCAACACTCTTAGCATGAGGAAGGTTAAGAACCACTGCACTAGACCTATCATATTGGAATTACTAGGGTTGGACCTAAGAACTGCTTTCGGTGGAAATACTTTATACATCTATCTATCTGTCTGTCTGTCTGTCTGTGTCTGTCTGTCTGTCTATCATCTATATTGCTTTATTCATTCATTTATTTTAGGAAGTTCTAATTTTATAAGCTTTGGGCCTTCTACGTTTTGATAATCTTTTCTTTACAGAGGTGATTTTACATTTGAAATAGTAGTAACAGCTAATCTTTATTGAATGTTAATTGTGTGGTGATACTTGGTCTTTTATAGAGAACGAATGAATTCACAAGACTATCCAAGTGACATACACACACACAAAGTTATTCTTTGGCCACTGGAGACTGTAATTCCCTACAGGTTGAAGAGCCAGTCTCCGAGTCCCAGGCCCCAGTCCCAGTCCCCAGTTCTGTCCTTCTAGTCTCTCCCATCTCCCTTGCCTGATGGCATTCCATGAATGCATCTTTGTTAAACTGACTGCAGTGACTTCCAGTTGTTTAACAGGTCACATGTTAGACAGCCTACTTTGGCTGAGCTTCAGATTACAGCAAAGTCAAGGATTCAACTCAGAATTTGTCTGTGCCCCCCCCCCACCCAAGTGAGTTACTCTAAGCCATGTTCTCTCACTAGGCTCAGTGAAAATCCAGAATGCAGCTGGGCTATTTTTGCACCCTTTGCTCTGCTGCATACCTCCGTGTGTGGTCTGATGCCTGCGTAGTTCTGTACCTGCATTTGGAATATCATTTTTGTAATCGGCCGCCACCTGAACAGGTAGAATGCTGCCACTCACACCGACCCTCGCCGACACCTGCATTGTGAGAGGCCATGCACGGAGTGAGATCAGGGCATGTCCCCAGTGCTTCATGGTGGCTGGAAGAAGTTCTTCTTCTTAGCAATTCCAGCAGAGTCTGAGAAGAAACCCACCATTAGACATTGAAGAAACAATGAATGACACAGAAACAAATTCTATTGCTCAAGATGGAAACTAGTAGGCAGGAGGAATAATAGTCAACAGAGGAAAACACATACGAAGTCTTGCTGTAGTTCAGTACTGAAAAAAGAGTATCTGTGAATCGGTTCAAACATTTCAGATTCGCTTAAATCAGAGAATGATAAACTAAGTGAGGAACCAGTAATTATATTATCTTAAATGAGCAAGATTTTTAATCAGACATAATAAATTAAATCAAAGCACCTACCCACCCCCATCACTTTGTCTCTGTACAAAGTTACAAAAAGCAGAGCAAATGAGCCAAACAAAGTTCAGTTTCCACATGGAGGTAGGAGCCCACGGGAGTCAGAAGAGGCATTCACTCCCCATAAGCTGGAGATAGCGATAGTCGTGAGCTGCCACTATGTGGGATCCTGGAGGCAAACCCTGATCTTCTGCAGCAAATACTCTTAACTGCTGAGCCATCTCTTATAGTAGGAGGCTGCTTGTTTGTTCCCGGCTGCCCAGACTCGAAATAACCACACAGAAACTATATTATTTAAATCACTGCTTGGCCAGTCACTTAAATGTATTTTTGGCTTGGCCTACAGTGCATCTGTCTCTGTTGGTGGCATAGCTCGACTCTGCCTTCTTTCTCCCAGCATTCAGATTCCCTTGTCCCAGTCGTGTGTGTGTGTGTGTGTGTGTGTGTGTCCCCTGCCTAAGCTCTATTCTGTCCTGTGCAGGCCCAAGACAGTTTTCTTTATTAGCCAATGGTATTCACAGCATACAGAGGAGAATCCCACATCAGTCTCTCTAGTCTGGTCACAACTTTTCCGTTATATTCTTTCTAATAAAATCTTTTCCACAAGTTTCTTGTTGTCTCAGGAGCACAGATCTTTATACACTTAAAGAATACCAGGGGTGTGAACGAGATTGTAAAGTACCCCTCTTTTGGTGACTCCAGGCATGCTCTAGATCCCCGGTGAACCCTTTTAGGATGCCCTGCCAATGTCTGGCTGTGTCTGCGCTAAGTGCTTTGAAGGCCTCCCTTAGGGACCCAGCTACAAGGTGATAACAGGCGAGATCAGTGCCAGCTGCAGGCTTTTGCTCTGATATCATCAGGGGAAACAAAATCGCACACACACAGAAAGGGCAGCTGTGCGCTGAGCAGAAAGAAGTTGTGGAGAGCGAGCCTGGCTTCTCCCAAGAGAGCTGGATGAAGTGGGAGGAAGCACAGGCCTGCTTAGTAGTCCAAGGTTCTAGCAGTTCCCTGAGTGCTCCAGAGTTCGATTTAGCACGGGCTCCTTTGATTCTTTGTTCCACAGCAGTTTTGATAGTTAAAGTACCAGAGGGCAGTTACTGATCTGCTTTATAATATTTGGGGCACCAGGAAAGCAGGTGGTGCCTTCTCTTACTTACCCACCCAGAAGACCTTTCCTTCAGGCCCCTGAGGGTCTCGGCTGCCATGATATGTCTGATAGCTTTTCTTCCCAGATTCTGGCTTTTCTTCTTCATGAGTAATTGTGAAGTGGTGGAATAAGTTAAAAACCAGCTTTTTGATTGTCTCTTCCTTTTGTTTTGATTGCAGGAAGTTGACCGGCAGCTACATTTATCTCACGCTGAGAGCTGGGCCTCTAGCCCGTGCAGCTCCAGCCCTGCTTTACTCTGCTTAGCATCAATCCCCCCAGGATGTTCTTTTCCACATGTTAAGTCCACTTCGTATACTCATCTCTTCAGAACCTTAGGGGCTTTCCCGCTGCACAATATATGGCTCCAGCCAACTTTCCAGGCCTCACTGCTGACCGAGTCCTCTGTTTCAGCCATGGCCTGCAGGCTTCCTGACTTCTCCCAACATTCTATCAGTAGTGGTCCGGCCTCAGAGTCTTCCCAAGAGATACTGGAACTGCTCTTGCTCATTCTCCAGCTCCTCATAAAGAAGAGGAGCCTCATTTATCCCCTTTGCAGTTGTCACACTGAGCAAGCACTCCAAGCCAGTCCCACCTCTATGTTTTTCCTGGTGAAACTCAGCTTTTTGCCTGTCTTTCCCCTAGCTCAGGTGGTTTGAATAAGAATGGCCCTTTGGGTTTGAGTGTTTAGTTATCAGGGAGTGGAACTGTTTAAAAGGGTTCAGAGGATTAAGAGGTGTGGTCTTGTCAGAGGGGGTGTGGCCTTGTTGGAGGAAGTGTGTTACTGGGTAGTGGGCTTTGAGGTTTCCAAAGCCCATGCCAGGCCCAGTTTTTCTTTTTGTTGTCTACAGATCAGGGTGTAGAACTCTCAGCAACTTATACAGCTCTCATGCTGCTATGTTCCTTACCATGATGATAATGGACTAACCTCTGAAACTAATACAACTTCAGTTAAATGCTGTCTTTGATATGAGTTCCCCTGATCATGGTACCTCTTCACAGCACTAGAACAGTGACAAAGACACTCAGGAATCCTCCAAAAACAGAGGGCACACTGTTTTGTTCAGGCATGCAGTAGGGTTTGGTTTATATTTGTTGCCGAAGTGAACAGTATGTTTTTACATTTCTGTTTCTTACTCTTGTGTGCTCCTGGAAGAAGAAAGCGCCAACCTGATGACTAAAAGTGCTTTAGCTCACGTGTAACTGTTAGCTTTGGAAACAACCCCTTGCTGCTCTTATGACCCTTTGAAACAAACACACACACACGTGTGTACTTCTTACATGACTCTAAATGTCTTCATTAAAATGGTATTGGACTTTCTGATGCCTGCAATCTTAACCTTGCTTCTGTCAGGATCACCTCTGTCTTTTGTGGGGAAAGGAAGATAATAAGTATCTACATGTGACATTAAAACAGTTATGTCTAAGTTAGCAAGTACACCTTTGAATATTCTCTCTCTCTCTCTCTCTCTCTCTCTCTCTCCACCAAAACTGTACCCTGGTTTATGGTAACATATATAGAGAATGGAAAAGGACAAATCTTGCTAGCTGCCTTCAAGAAGTTTATAAATCTTACCTGGGAGGAAGGGAGACTTAATTTGAATTATTGAAGTATCTAGAATATTTAATTTAGAGCAGGGTAAGGGTACTGGAAAGAAAGTTAGTCTGCTCTTCATGTTGTGAAAATGTTACTGATTTGGTGCAATGGAGAAGTAGCAGAATTCTTTGAACAATTTTGCACTTATTTTTTGGTGTGTGTGTGTGCATGCACACACACACACACGCCCAGGCATGTGTATGCTTATGGAGATCAGATGACAACTTCTAAGAGTCTGATCTTTTTCTTTTCACCATGTAGCAAAACAATGAATTCATCTTGTCTGGCTTGGCATGTTGAGCCTTAACCTGCTCAGCCATCTCTCTATCCTGTTTGGTGGAATTTGAATGTGGTTACCAAGACCTCCATACTTCAGGACTCAGAATCTTCAATTGTCTCGTTGAACTGAGACGTAAGGGCTGCTCTGAAAAGATCTTTTTGCAGATATAGTTAAGTTTCTAAATAGTTGACCTTAAGATAGGAAGGTTATCTAACAGACCTGTCCTAATCTGATGAGCTGGAACTTTAAGGTTCTAGAAGCTTCCTCCAGATAAGGGCTGATATGGGCTGGACCTTCTCCTTGCTTTTAAAAAGAGAAAGAGTGGACAAGAAAGGTAGGTGTCCTATGATAGCAGAGAATAGCTTTTGACTGGTGGGCAGCAAGGAGAGATCTCAGTCCTACAGCTACAGGTGATCAATTCTGCCACACCCAAGTGTACTGAGAAGACCTAGGATTCCAAGTGGTAATAGCAAAATTCAATTTATACCTTGTGAGATCCCAAGTGGCAATGCCTGCCAGATTGTGTTTGTGCCTTTTGTCCTAGGAACCAGCAGGTGGGTGGTCTTCCCAGTTGCTCTATTTATGGTAGTGGTTACCCTGGCGATAAAGAAAAAATATATAAAGGAGACTATTTTTATTTACATACAATTTGATTGCGTGAGGTAACACAAAGACTCAGACAAATATACGTTCTCTCGTGTGAGTCCTAGCTTCTAGTTGTTGGATATGTGTATTTACATGAAGCGTGTGTGGGTAGCAGTCAGCAAGCGAGAAACGGGCCCAGGAGATGGGCAGAAGCTGCTTTAAGGGACGATATATGATAGGAAAGTACCCAGGGTAATGCTTAGGGTGGAAGAGCACAGTGGGACAGGGCCCACGGCAACAGGATAAAGAAGAATCAACCCAAACTGAGTGCGTATGAAAACGCCATAAGCAAACCTGTTGCTTTGCATGCCATTTAAAAAAATTAAAAATTAAAGATATTATAAAGTTTTTTTTTAAATCTATTTACTTCTGGAAATCGCAGAGAGCTAGTCAATGCAAGGCAGTAGGAACTTGGGCTGCTCTGCTCGCCTTGCTCCTTAGGGACCTGGTGAAATGAATAGATAAAAAGGTTTTGTAATTAGTAGATCAACTGTTTATAAATTAATGGGTACCTCCACAGTCCTACAGGGCACCCAAAATAGTTTCTGCCAAGTGTTTTATCTATTCTTGGAACAGCCTTATTCATGCATTATAATTTGCTTAGCAATTCTTTCTTCATAGATGGCACACAGATTAGTTACGGCCCTCCTCTCCTTCGCATACTGTAGTTTCCTTATTAGCAAAGTCAAACTTGATAACCTTAGAAGCGACAACAGCAACAAGAGCTGTTTAGGAACACTGTGATGTCTGTGGACATTTTCCTACAAGTCACTACCTTTAAGTGTGCTTGTTTACTTAAATGAGGCTTAAGCCCAGTTTCTTGATAGAAGACACCATATATAGGCAGTCAGTCAACATGAAAATGGCCCCTTTGAAAGGAAGCTACTGATGGATCCTGCTTTCCCATGAATGACAGCGAAGTCATAGACTGTAGACAACTGCTTCCTGGCCAACACCACCCTACTGTGCATTCCCTGCATGGGGCTGCCCTCTCAGCAGGAGTGTGTGTTTGTCCTGGTGCCTGAGGCCTGCAGCTTGGCCTTTTTGTTTACATGAGAGAGGACAGTGACCTCTCTTCCAGCTGCTGTGAAAACAGTGCTAGAAAACCAGAGTGAAATTTCCACTTTACAATTCACTGGGTTTTTTTTTTGTATGTGTGTGTGTGTGTGTGTGTGTGTGTGTGTAGGGGTACAGGGTGGGGGGAGGAGGGAGTCCCCGAATAAAACTTCCTTAGTGAAAGATCATCTGGGATCAAAAGCAGACCTTTGGGTTAGAACCCAGATGATGGGAAAATGGAAAGAGACTAGTTATTCTTCTGCAAACTTTCTGGGTGGGATATTCATATATTAAGTTGGGAAGAGGGCCCATGATGAGAAACAGAAAGCTATCCAGAAGGCGTATACACAATTTTGTAATGAGTTTTTTCACAGTGGCGCTAATCGTTCCTGCTGGGGAAGGGACCCTCCTCTCTGAAGGTCTCTCCCAAAGTGAAACAGCTGCTCCTTAGTTAAGGGTGACTTGCAATCTGGAGGTCATTCAGAGCTGCTTTGTGGTCGCTCCTCAAGCAGCTCTTGGAGGAGTCAAAGAGGAGCTCCAGGGTCAGGGGATGGGGATCTCGGCTGTGTCTCCACCCCCTGCCCGGAAGGGAGCTGTGTTCTCAGTGGAAACTTGCCCAAAAGACATCCTGATCTCTCCATTCCCGGAGCTTATAATACCAATTATTTTCAATTGGGAGTTAAATACAAAATTTTGTATACTGTAACCTTATCATTAGAAATTCGCTATGATGCAGATGACACAGACGATGCAGTGATTCAGAAATAGCCTGGTTAGAGAGGGAGGCACAGTGACTTTAAGGTCTCCAAAGTGGTAGCATTTGAACAGAGGAGGAAAATCAGGATAAAGCAAGCCCTTTGAGGAGCTGGAGTTGGTCATCCCACATAAGGTGGAGGGACACTGAAGATGCATGGTTCCTGGGCAGGTGGAACAGAGGTAGACCAAGCGGAGGTAAGCAGAAGCTCCTAGCACATGGCCCACATGGTCATCATCTTCCTCCTCCTCTTCCTCCTCTTTTCCTCCTCCT
The DNA here is from genome assembly GCA_001685075.1 of Bramus lutescens. Lineage (NCBI taxonomy): Eukaryota > Metazoa > Chordata > Mammalia > Rodentia > Cricetidae > Bramus > Bramus lutescens. The sequence continues at coordinate 28,243 of LOEQ01007767.1, read as the reverse complement.
CTTCCTTCTCTTCTTTCTCTTCCCCCTCCTCCTTCTTTCTTCTTAATTTTTTTGTTTGTTTTGTTTTTAAGAGACAGGGTTTCTCTGTGTAACAAATGGCTCTGGCTGTCCTAGAACTCTCTATAGACCAGGCTAACCTTGAGCTCACAGAAATCCTCCTGCCTCTGTCTCCAGAGTACAGGGATTAAAGGTGTGTGCCACCACCACCCAGCCTCTCTTAAATTTTTTTAGATTTTTTTTCATTCTATGTGTGTGGGTGTTTTACATACATGTATGTCTGTGCATGTATTTGCTGGAAGCGAGTGTGCTTGTTTCCTGCTCTGGTTATTGAGGTAGGAAGCTGCCCCCTCACTTCTTCGGTAACATTCTATCTCAATACTTCAGAAGTTTCTATGATCTGGGGGATGTTTTAATGATTGAAAGAATAGTTGCTAACTGCCCTCCAGTGACCTCCCCCCACCCCAAGTTGTCACTGAAATATAACCAAAATGAATTGAGGGCAAGGGTTTGTAGAAATCAAGTGATCCTTTTGGACTTTTGCCAAACACAGTAAAGTCTTGAGGTCATGGACGAAAGGCTGGGCCTGTCACTTTGAATCCCTTCTACTTGTCCAAGTGTCAGACCTAGGGAGCTCTTCCATCCTGATCTTCTGTTTCTTCATGTGCAATATCCGGCCCCACCTCTGTCACAAGATTGCAGAGGGAAAAGAAGCAAGCAGAAAGTGCTTTATCAAAAGTGCAGTCTCCCCCTCACTCTTACTGTTACATGGGGCTTAGTCATGGAAGTGGTTGGGTTAGCCACAAACCAGACTCAGCCTTCACAGCGTCTCTGTTTTCTGGTGATAATCACTAGAAACAAGCCTTAGGAGGTCAGCTCTGAGAGTGTGACTCATGTAGCTAGGACACATTTGTAGATAAACACCGCCCGAGCTTCCCCACACTTTCCCACCACATCCTCCTAAACAAACTCGACCTTCTTCCCTCCCCATTCCCCTTTCTTCCTTTCTACTATGGAATTTAACAACTGCATTCATTTATTTAATATGTAAATGCGCACACACGCTCATGCACCATGCAGGCGTGTGGAGGTCAGGGGACAGTTTTCTGGAGTCCTTTCCTTCCACCTAGTAGAACCTGAGGATGGAACTCAGGTTGTCAACCCTGATGCCCAGGGCCTTTACCTGTAGAGCCATCCCACCAACCCCTAGGTTTTCTTTTTCTTTTCTTCCCTCCTTTCTTTTTACTCCTTCCCAGAGCTGCTTCTTGGGAGGAAAATGTCAGATAGGAAGTGTTTGGTTTAATCTTAAGAAAAGCCACTCCACTGACACAAATAACGCCAATTAGACCAGATTAAAATGCCCACATTTAATAAATGCAGCACTCTCTGGTGGACCTAGATAGCATGGCAGGGAGAGGAACCCATGCAAACCCCTGAGACCATGCTTTCCTTTTTCCTGCAGGAGCCTAAGTAGCCTGTGGGAGTGGTCCTGACCCTCCCCAGGGCCGGGGTCAGCTCTTGGCAGGCTGGGAGTTGCAGTCCAGGCCAAGGCAACTCCCAGGGGGAGGGGCCTGAGATGGAGATTTTTTGCTCCATTGGCACTCCATGGATGACTGCCAGGGGCTGGGATGATGCCCCCAACTTAATATTACAGGAAGTATGTAGTGATTAGGGGGAGCGGGCCTGCTTTTCGTCCGGCCCAGCTCCCGCACGGCTAGCTC
>LOEQ01007767.1:5360-17171 GCA_001685075.1 Bramus lutescens | reverse complement strand
CTTCTGGCAGACAGGCATACATGCAGACAGATCATTGTATACATAGTAAATAAACAAATAACTTTACATAAAAAATAAGTACTTTGGGGCTCAGGAATTAGGCAGACTCTCATTAGAAGTAGGAGACTTGGGGTGTCATAGGCCCAAGTTGACCTTCAGATAGATTTTTCAACTGCTCCAGTTCTTATGTATGGCTCTGTAGACTTCTTTGTCCCATTTATCAGGCAAAAAATGATTTAATACCTTTGTTCTTTCATCTTAAGTTAATAGAAACTCTCTCTTTTCTGTACTAAAGGGTAACAACATTCATGAGTAAGCGCCCAGAAAATGTCAAACGCAGTGGCTCCTTGTTGGAGGAGTGGGGGACTAGTTATTTACATGCTCATTTCTTTGGACCTGTGGTGTTATCCACAGTCTCTTAGTGGTTGGCTTTTGGTCTTTGGAAACAACAAGGCAGGTTTAGTCTTAAAGTTCAATATTTCTCTTAAGAGATTCCCCTCCCCCCCAATTCCTAGCCAGACTTTGTGGCTTTCATCTTAAAGATATTCTCCCACACTGACTGAGGCAAAATTTTAAGTATGCCTTTCAAAGAGGATCCTGTTCTTAAAGGACCTTTTTCTTTTTTAATTTAATGACTCCTTCTGTGATTCTTTGTCAGAGGAAGGGGAATTTGTTTCCTTGGCCACTGTCCAAAACAAAGACCAATGCCAGAAGTGAACAGAAAAACTGACTTTGTGAGTGACAGCTTGGTCCTGTCTGCAGCTCTCCTTTCTCAAGGGTTCAGGTGCATTCTGGGGAAGTTAGCTGAATTCAAAACACTCACCTTGGTAGGGTCACCTCTAAGTGCCAGGCACAAAACCATAATGAGCTTTCCCTCACATAATTCTTCCTTTCATGATTTTCTCAGCTGGATTCTTCAAAGGATTATTTGTAAAGACCTTTATGGTGTGTTATGATTTCATCAGATGTAGCTCAAATCTCCCAAGATGTGTTAATTATCATTGCCATGCAAATGCAGCAGAGAAAGCAAAGTGTTTTTCATTTGGGCAGGTTGAGGGTTTGTTTAAAATGTACTTAGGGCCATTAGGATCGAATCAAAATATAGTGCATGGTAATTATGCATGAAATAAAAGATTACCTGCTGTTTATGTAGCCGGTTTCCTGATCATATTGCAGTAAAGTCTTGAGAGAAAATTGGTTTCCCAGTAGCAGTACAGAACCTTATTTAAGGGACATAGTGAACTACATTAGATTACAAAATGAAAGAAAAGGTAGATTTTTATTATTAAAATTACCAGCAGATATTTATCCACAGTCTTAAATAAAGGTATCTAGCTTGTCTTTATTTGACCAAGTCAAGAACATTTTGTGTCCATTGAAGTAACGGTGGAATTGATGTTTCAGATATAGTGAAATACAGAAAAGAATGAATCCACTGGGTGGTTGTGGAGCAGGCCTTTAATCCCAGCACTCACGAGGCAGAGGCAGGAGGATCTCTGTGAGTTCAAGGTTAGCCTGGTTTACAGAGTGATTTCCAGGACAATCAGAACTACTCAGTGGAACCCTGTCTCCAAAAGCAAAAGACAACAACAATAAAAACAAAGAAAAAAAGAAAAAGGAAAGAAGACTGAATTCTTCATGAAAGCAGAGAAAGGCATCAGTGATAGATAGCATGTCGCCTTAGCATGTTAGTTGTCGAGGGCCTGGCTTCCGAAGTCAAGGAAGCCTCAAAGTTAAAACGCTTTCCCCAGGCTTACTGGCTATGTGATGCCTTTGTCACGTGTCCCCTTTGACCCTCAGTTTCTTCATCAGTGAAATGGAATGTTGACCTAACAGAACTTCTTATTGGAGGGTAGATGAAATAACGCATACAAAGCACTTGAGAAAACACAAGAGTGTTAAATTAATATTAGATGTTACTATTAGCCCATCAACGGGGATGTAGCTGATTGAAAATAGAATCACAAGAGGAAAATGTTAAGCTTTGGAGGTCTGAACAGTTTTAAAAGACAAAGGAAAGGGTGCGGGGAGAGGAGAGAGCATGTGTGCTCTCATTCATGGGGAGAGAATCCTTGCTTTGGAAACTGGATACCTTATGGGGTACAGCATGAGGAGGCTGCTGTGCTGAGGGTTCTGTATGAAGAACATGTGGAGAATTAGCTTTGTGTTGCTCCTTGGCTCATTATATTAACTTGTTGGAAAAATATTAAGTTATTTATGAAATTGTTTTGCATACGATAAGTTGGTCTGTGTTAAAATGAAATTACTGAATTCCGCGAAGATTTTTCTGCCATTGCCACCAAAGAAGCATGTGAATTTGGGACATTATCTTTCGATCATGGCAAGGGGTATTTTAGTCACTACACATGTCTGAACTACATGTGTGTGGATAGTTAGCACACACCTAGAGTTAAAGGTTAACTAGTTACAGAAAAAAAACATTAATTTGAGGTATTTGAAGCAAAGCCCAAGAGATTTACTGATTCCTGTGTACTGATCGGGATACTCAGCTGACAGTGTGCTGCTGGTCTATTCACAGCTTTTTTTCTAACTTCATAAAACAACACCAACAAAAACCCACCTAGCTGGAGGTGGGAAATAAAAGTTCTTACTCATAGAGGCCTAGTGTTGGCAGTTCACGCCTTTAATCCCAGCACTTGGGAGGCAGAGGCAGGTGGATCTCTGTGAGTTCGAGGCCAGCCTGGTCTCCTAGAGCTAGTTCCAGGACAGGCTCCAAAGCTGCAGTGAAACCCTGTCTTGAAAAACAAAAAACAAAACCAAAAAAAGTTCTTAGTCATAAGTAGCAAACTGGAAGAGGGTTGCAGAAGATTCATTCAGTTCCAGAGCTTGTCCCTGATTGCTGCACTGTCCATCCACCTCAGCCTTTTACCCAGTCACCCCTGACCTCAGAATGCCCCAGCCTCTTCCCTGGTGTGCTTCGCAGCTCATTTGCTGTTGTTTATTCTGTATCCATTGAGAAGCTCATTGGAGATACTGAGGGCTCTGCACTGAGGGAGGTCTCAGGCTGACAGCCCAGATCCTGCTCCAGGCTGTTAATCTTCAGGAACAATCAACCTGTGTGATCTTTAATATTCTAATGTTGCTGACTAATGAGTGCCCAGACAGACATTTGCTAAGACTGAAGAAAAACAGCACATAACTTTGTACCATGCTTCATGTTTATCCTCAGGTTCCAGAGTCTTTGCTGGCTGTGCTTGTGGTCAAGTTCATACACACAAAAAACCAAAATTGTCAATATTTCAAGTATCATGGGAGATAATCAAGAGTAAATGATTATGAAATCTCTTACTTATGATGATTTTCCTTTGTTTATTCAGCTGTTAATGGAATGTTAAATTTGTGTTTCCAGTTGGGAGGAGTTTAAACAAAATTTCTTCTTTGTTAAAATTCACGTTTCATCTAAATGGAGGTGGCTGGAAATGTTTGCCTTGTGTGAAATCTGTTAGGTAAGAAGAAAAAAAAAAAAAGAAAGAAAGAAACCAGAAGGCGAAATCCTCTCTGCTGCATTCCATCTTGGTAGTTTGATGGTCAGCTGTTCTCTTTACTCTCAGTTCTCCATCACCTCCGCCAATAAACACCACGCTTACTCACACACTCTGGAGGGAGGGGGAAGAATAGTTGAGTATTTACTGTGTGTGGTATTCTAGAAGCCAGGGTGGTAGTTGGCCTCAGGGAGGTCTTATAAAAAACGTAACCGACAAGAATTAAAAGCACTTCGCTGGAATTCTACTCATTCTGGATTTTGGGTCTGCTGGGAAGGTTGTCTAGACTGAAGCTTAACTTCAAAGATAATGCAGTTTCGAAGGACTGAGGGGAACTCTCTAAAGTATATAAGTAAACGAATGATAAGAAACGCTCTAATTTCCCAAAGCTGGTTCTTTGAGAATGCACAATGGTTTGTATTTAGAATTAGCACTCTACATTTTATAGTTTGCATTAACATAGCCATGAAGTCAAAACTGCTGACTTTCACTACAGGACCCGACTTCAAAGAAGTGGAGGTGAGCTGATTATGATAAAATTAACCGTGTCTGGAGTAAACAGACACACAGACATCGTATTCTGGTCAGTGAGAATCAGTGGCTAAATTTGATTTTCCATACTTTACAGAAGCAGCCTAAGGAATCCCTGCTTTCTTTAGTGTGGATGCCTAGAAAGAACAGTGTTTGAACTATGTAATGTGTGTATATACATGTATACATACCATACATATATGTATGTATAATCATATATACCATACTATATATAATATATATATATTTATTTCTAAGCATGCTTTTTGTTCTTTGAGCATTTCATACAGTATGTTTTAAGCATATTCATCCCTCCCCCCACCTCCTCCCAGATCCTACCTCTCTATCCACCTGACCTTATATCTTCTCCCTTTCATTGCTCAGTCGGAATTAGAGACACTCCATCTTTAAGTGGCAAATTCACAGTCTGTCAACCCGAGAAGACTAAGGGACAAATAATGCTCAGTTGTGAATGGGATGTGGGTATCACATCCCTCCTCCCAAAAATTGTTTTGAAGAGAAAAATTACATCACTAACTTATAGATGATATTGAATGAGGCATTCATAGTTCCAGCCAAGGTTGGAGATGGATATGGTCCCTTTACCTGTGACATCTTGAGGCCCTGTGGAGAGCATGCTTGATTAGCTACCACACACAGTTCAAGGGAGCAGCGGAGCAGTCGTACAACCTACATGTTATTACCTTCAGGATGGCTTGGATGTAGTTTTCAGAAAGATCTATCTTTAAGGTATGAGAGTGATATATGAACAAATAACCGCTGCAAATATATTTGTCTCCATCAGAATACAACTCAGATCTCACTTTCTGTGGCAACTCTTGAAATGAATGCATGCAAGTTGTATGTTTCTAAATAAAAACTGACTTGAAAAGATTGTATAAAAATTTCCTGTGGTGAACTCATAGGCAGAGACTCATAATTTCAAGTTACTCCTAATATTCCTTTTGGTACATGCAAATTTCTGTCAGATAGTTGTACTTAATTTCATTATAAATTTTAATTGCAAAGCATATTCAAGTCAGTGATTAATGTTAAAGATAACTATTTATCCCCAGGCCTGTATGCTGAAATTCTCTTTTCTTTCCCTTGGATTCCATATGCTCTGTCTTTGGACTGTGCTTCAAAAACAGGAAATCTATTGGATAAGTAAGCGCCTTGAGATTTGGCTAAAGGTAGATTCTCTTTAATTACTCCTCACTGCACACCTCCCAAATCAAGAATGCTGAAGAGGTTATTGCCCCTCCTGCTGTCCCTTTGTCCCTGATAGAGTCAACCCTGTAGGGGTGTAGCCTAGAACATCTCAAACACTCACCGCTGTGGAATTCCTCTCCTTTATTTGGGAAACAAAGAATTCCTTGTATCCCTTTCCCGGTGCCAACACTCAGAAAATCTGCCCTAGGCTTCTTCTCATAAGTAGCAGTCTCAAGTCAAGCATCTAATTTGATTCCTTCAACATCTTTGTTGCCGTTGCCATAGTGTCTGGGTTGTCCTTATCATTTGCCCAAGATGGCCACCTTAGGCAGTTGGGTCATTCACCAACCACACTGTGATTGAACAAGTTTAAGTTCCACACATGCTGTCATCCCCCATAACCACCTCCCCCCACACTTATGTGCATGGTGAACAGTTCTCCCCACACAGGGAACTGAGGAAGTGATTTTCTAAGCATGGTTCATTTATCTGTGTCTAATTCCAAGTGAGTGAGCACCTGTGATAGCAATAGGAGAATTTGGGTTTGGTTTAGGGAATAAAAAAAAAAAAACCTGAGTCCATTATATTTGGAACTTTCCCTAAGTTGTGAAGAAATTAAGCTGATGATAGTAAGAAATATTTGGTAAGCATGCATTTAGATTTCTTTTATTTGCACAGAAGAGGTAAATTGCATTCAATTTGAACATACACATTTGTTGAGTGGTAGCCTTTATGCTAGCTCACAACAAAACTGCTTAGTAGGGAAACTCTGTGAGGTTAAACCCTTGTCTCCTAGAGAAAGATTGTGGCAGGTTGTATTGTCTTCCTAGGGTGGAACTAGGACATGAATTTTGGTGTCTAGCCTCCTTTGCTATGGGTCTCTAGACTCTACTACTAGGCTTACATGCCTGATCCAGTCTTATTATAAACCTGGGCTCTGGAAACAAACCAGACAGAGTCTATTGTGTTCTTTTTCCTATTCTCTATGGCCTCCGTTGTCCTCATCTGTGGGATGTGGAGCTCAAATAAATAAATAGATAGGGAGGTTAAACAAATAGTGGAAGGTGCTAGCCATCCCTAGTCTAAGCAAGGAGACTGGGACTGGAAGGCAGGAGGATGGCACCGATGACTGTCTGGGTTGCTCTTCCCCTGCCTGGGTGCTGTGCCTCCTGGTGAAAGAAACAGTTTTGTTTGTGGGAAAGTGAGCAGAGTGGAGAGATAGAGCTGAGGCTGGGGAAGAAGGCAGCTCTTGGTCAGTAGCGACCTTTGTGGCAGGCCTGGAACTCTGTCTTCTGCAGGAATCGCCACCTGTCCCAGCTCTTCCTAATGACTGTAACTTGCGTAGAAGGTAGCCCCTTTCCTAGCCATTTCCCCTTCCCAACTCTTTTCATTGAGGAGCACAGTTTCCAGCTGCCAAGGATGCTAATTGGAGGAGGTGTTATTCACCCTCTTCATAGTTCAAATGTGAATCTCTAGTTCAGTGGGGCTCACTGTGTGGCTTGCGAGATATGAGATGTTTACAATACAATTCCTAACAGTAGCAAAATCACAGCTGTGAAGTATGGAATAACTATGTTGAGGGGGAGGTCACCACAGCCCGAGGAACTGTATTGTTGGGTTGCAGCGTTAGGGAAGTTGAGAACTGCTGCTCTACAGGATGTGTCTTGGCTGGTGATGGCACTAGATGACCTAGCAAAATGAAGGGCAATAATGGGGGGGTGAGATAGACACCTGCTTGTGAAGTCAAATCGGAATGTCATTTAGCAGACATAGGGAGCAAAAGACTCGAGGAACACAGTGTATTTGTGCAGAAGAGGAACTGATTTTAAAATGAATAATTTAAGTAAGTACATCATGTGTTCTTATTCGGGACAGCCTAGTGAAGGCCCTAGTTTCCCTTGGAAGGACTGAAGAGAATATTTGTGAGCCCACAGGGAATGCTCAGGAAATATTTTTTGTTTTGTTTGTTTGTTTGGTCTGTGTAGTCCTGGGTATTCTGGAACTCACTCAGTAGATCAGGCTGCCTTGAACTCAAGAGATCTTCCTGCCTCTGCCTCTTTAGTGCTAGGATTAAAGGCATGAGCTACCGTGCCAAGCTTAGTAAATATTTGTTAACTAATAATAGAAAAAATTGTGTTTCTCTAATACGACATTTTAGGAGTCTAGTTTTTCGTTCCTGCTACCTTGATTTGAAAGACAAGTTAACAACCTTAACAACCTAACCATTGTATAATCCAGTTGAACTAGAAGGCATGTTCACCTGAAGTCCACATCCGGAAAGTGTTTTTGACAACTTAGCTTATGTATAGACAGAATCAATGATGGTGGTGTACATGGACGAGGTGACCCTGTCTAATTCAAGTGTGAAATGAGGCTCTGGTTTGGTTCTTCTTGGAAGTTGAGTTCGTTTTAGGAGGTTCAGGTCATGTGTAGGACTGTAATGATGTTTCTCTGGACTTCATTGTCTGTTCATATAAACCATTCCTTTCTCTTTTTCTCAGTTCTTATTTCCCTGTCCTTTCAACTTCTAGATCATACTGATGAGATTAAAATATCGAAAACATGAAAACTCAAAGTACTTTATGCCTGAGAAAAAAAAAGTTCTGAAAGTTTCCCTCCTTAGTCTCCATTTAAATCAGTTTCCAAGTTTTTAAAATTAAATACATGTGCTTATTTAGAAAACAAAAAAGACTTAATAGGAACTCAAGCCAGGGTTCGGTTTGTCCAATTCATCAAAGGCTGCCTCCTCCATTCCTTTCTAGGATAACCATGTGGAGTCCCAGCTTGAGTGTTCTTATGAATGCCATTTTCTAGTGAGCTATGCAGTTGCTCACGGTAAGGTCCTGTCACTGTCCACTGGCAACTCATTATCTGACAGGCTGGTGTATGTCTAAGGAAGACCACATCAACAGAAATGGAGTCAAGTATCTTGAACCCCCCACAGAGGCTTTCAGAGGCTGGAAATCTGTTGATTTATCCTATTGTGGGGCTGAGCAAAGAGAGAAGCGCAAGAATGAACTCTTTTCAGTGCCTTTTGCCCAGATCCTCCTTTAATTTTAAGAAATACAGATATTCTAACATTCCCTGGAAGCCTTTATGCATTATTCCAATGTCTCCAACATTTGCGCTGGCTGCAAACACAGAGTAGAGTTTCATTGTTCAAAAAATGTACTTGGGGACCTTGAGAAGGTTGGGCATTAGGAAACCTTCCTCATGAGCCCGTGTGCGTAAACACTCTCACACATATCCATCTTACTGGTTCCCAGTCTTTTTTAAAAGAAACCCAGGAACCCATTTTCATTTCCTGTTCCTGCAGGAACTGTGGTAGATTCCTGTGAAATAGGATCTGCCCCTGAGGAAGGATGAGCACCTATATTCTGGGCATCACAATCTCCTCGAATGCCATTCGAGGAGTTACTGGCTGTCTATTGCAGACCCTGGCTTCTCTGGAGATGATTTGGTTCAGCAGCAGTGTCTAACTTGTTGTCTAATTTGCAGTTTTGTCAAAAATAATGCTTTTAACCGCTCTCCTCGCTTCTAGCCCGGGCTTTAAGCTAGCCCTGTCGGGAAACAGCAATTATGGGGTGATGTTGAATGCCTTAAAATACACACGCAGGATTTTCTGCTTCTAATATTTCTGTGGTTTTCCGACTTTCAAGGCTCTTCCCCTTGGTGCCCATATAACTCCAGCAACTGTTAACACAGCGTTGTCATTGAGACACAAAGACAGACAATGTGCCTTGAGCAGCTTCTCCAAAACTGTCAGATGGTTTAAGTTAAGAAGAAAATTATGAGTCTATGTTGCTACAGCCTGGGAAAAGCAGAACAGTGTGTTTCAGACCAGCCTGATCATTTAGCGGGGGAGACAGTGCCCAGACACAACCTGGCACTGAGGCCCCGGCACATATCCTCCTCCTCAGCTGAGCCCTTTCTTCAAGGAGGCAGGAATCCTGAAGCCCAAACCTCTTCTTCCTCCCCTAGGACTATGTCCTTCTTGGCAAAACAATAGTGCCTCACCTTTAAAATTTTTAAGATAAGGAAGCAAAGCAAGCCTTTTCTTCTTTTTAAATTCCTGTTTTAAAGTCCTTTCTTGGGATCCTTTTCCCTTCTCCTAGGATCATGGCTGATATCTTCTAAAGGACTGAGGAAACTCCACGTATACTTTCGAGTTCACCCTTTGCCATCCAGTTTTGTAGGGATTGCTCTGGGGTGCATCTCTTATTAACACACTTAGAAATAGATGGGCAAATGTTGTTTTGATTTATTCTTGATTGACTGTGGTGCTCAGTGCCGGCTCTGCCCCCAAACTCTGTCCTCGCCCTTGCTTTATCTTTAAATTAATTTCTTTGAATTTTTTTTTTTTTGAGGCAGGGTTTCTCTGCACACCCCTGACAGTCCTGAAACTCACTCTCCAGACCAGGCTGGCCTCAAACTCACAGAGATCTGACTGCCTCCGCCTCCCAAGTGTGTGGTTGGTATCTTAAGACCCTTAGTTTGAAGTAGTTTGTGGGAACTCATCTGTCCTAGAGCACACCCTGTGTGCATCGTTGCCATAGGGTGATACCAGTCATGGAAGATTCTGTGCTTTGGGCAGATGTGACACCATAAGAAATATATACTCCTGAAACAGAGCTGTTGATTCTGGGCCTGAGTGACAGGGATGCTGGGAGCACCTTTTGTTCTAAACTATTGGGGCTTTGATCTCAGTTTCTGACACACAGCTAGGTAAGCATTTCCTGATTAGGGCATCCTACATGGCTCTCAAATCTCTTAAAACTTCTTGGGTGAAGGGACCTCCTTCGTCCTAAGGATAGGACTCCTGGGCAGCTTCAGGATAGGAGCCAGTCACTAGAAAGACCAGGTCAAGATGATGAGCCCAGACATTTCCGTCCCCTCCTGCATCCTGCGTGTAAGGGAGAGGTGTTAGAAATTGAACACATCTTTATGATGAGGCACAGCCTTGAAAGGTTTCTAGCCTGAGAGGTTCAGAGATTTTTTGGTCTAGCAGACACCTCGTAGAGGGAACCAGGCTGAGCAACAGAAAGGAATGAATTTCATCCTAACTCTGAAGTGTGTATGTGGGGGGGGGCACCATCCATGTGCGGACACATTTTTCTACTTGGGACCTTTGTGCATCGCATAATGTCTCCTTGCTCACTTGGCTTCTCATTTCTGTCCTTCGGAGTACATCAATAGAAACGAAATCGTTTTCCTGAGTTCTCTAACTGGCTGTACCAAATCATTGAACTGATGCAGGAGGGTGTGTGTGGAAAGCTCTGATTGACAACTAATTGTGTCACAATGTCGAAAGGGTGTGAGTTCAGCACTTGGAGCGGCTGGCATTTGGGGACAGCAGCCTTTGAGAATGAGTTCCTGCACCTGTGGGCCTGCGCTAATTGAATGCAGCGCATCAGACATGAATTGAACCATTTAGCAACTCGTTAGTATCCAGTGAGCTGGGGAATTGTTCGTGTGGGGGAAAGTCCATTTGGTGTCAACATCATTGAGAGTACAGAAACAGCCATTTCCCCTCGTAGGTTGATGTGGCGTGCTGTTGGTGGGGCACTGGTTCTAAATAATTCACAGTTGCAGAGAATGTGTAGAATAGAAATAGACTTTTGAATTATAACCCCACTGAGCACTGCTGGGGTTAAAAATAAGGCTCCAGATATAGTCCTGGCTCCAACCTCAGCTTTATTTATTGCATGTTTTAGCAGGGACATGTATTCATCCACAGAGCAAGGAGCAGATTCATAGGGGAGCCTCAGGGTTGGTTTATTCTGTGGCTTAGTCATATCCATGGGATTCCAGACACTTTATGATCTCCACTTGCCACCTCAGCACACTAGGTTTGGTGACAAATGTATTCTTCTCTTGGGTACAGGACAGGCGTAGCTATTGAATCAAGGCCTAGCATTTTTAGCTAGGCTTCCTTGAGTCCAACAGAATGAATATACATACATACACGTAATTGGCCAAGGAGACAACTGGTTTAGGGTTCAAAATAAGAAAAGAACCTCTAAATCCAGAGCAGCTCTACAGAACAACATAGGGACCTTTCTGGGACCCAAGTCTCTTACCACCTTTCCTAAATTGCTCATTGCAGAGAAGAGTTCCATGAATGACTGAACCATGAGGAACACTCTCTGTGTGTCAGAGCTGGTGGGAACCAAATTTTCTGCCAGCCAGCAGCTCCCATTGGAGAATCAATTGTTCTAGAAAGGAGAAAGAAAGCCTGCAATGGATATTTAATGGACAATCACGATACTCACTGCACCTGTTTTTGCCGTTGTAAAATGGAAATGCTAACAGTGCTCAATAGGATAATTGTGAAAATCTAATGAATTAATGGTATAAAAACGGGGCCCATAATAAACATTGGTATTTATTAGGCCCATAATAAAACATTCAATAAACGGCCACTCCTTTTATGACATTGAAAGTCTTATATTCTATTAATTTTATTTAAGAAAGTGTTTCAATACAGCTGCAAGAATGGTGCGTAGTGCGCTGTAATCAGAGCTGGGGCAAAGGTGGCGTTTAGTTCTGATAATCTGGGCCTTGT